>JAIFAC010000447.1:0-100287 GCA_026545765.1 Plantago major
CTCCGGGAGAATCCAATATGAGAGGTCCACACTCTATACTAGGATTTGGAGGGGAACAGCTCAATTTCGAAGTGTTATGTTGCACGCTTCACTGCATTTTCCGAAAGAGTTACTTAGTTGGTCCGACGGTAGTGGTGGACCGCATTTTCTGACTATAACACCATCTTTGGGCCCGGCTTAATCAATTCCGAAGCTATCCCTCAACTCTCCATAACAGAATGAAATTTCCAACCCCTTTGAGTCGGAGAAGAGGTGGGAAACGTCTAAGCCTGAATGTTACATAATGTCCACAAGAAGAGCATCCGCCTCGGGCCGACGATAACCTCAACTGGTCCGCTGGCCGTTCTTCCAAATAAAAAGGAGAACTCAGAGATCGGAGGGGAGCCAAAAGGAGAAGTTTCAGAATATTGCGAATCGAGCCTCACGAGACTCTCAAGGAAATTGAGATTGCCGGAAACCCGATAAGAAAACAAGAATTGGGACCGAGATGACCGCAGAGGTAGAAATGAAGCTTATCGCTTGTCTCCATGAAAACAACGGTGTTTGCTCGAGTACCGATGACTGAAGGGATTGACCCGAGATCATCTGCTCACCGCTCAACATGGATCCTCGATCAAGTACATCCGATGTAAAGGAAAGATTTCGCCCTGGCCAAGGATGCCATCATATCCGCCAAGTGGAGCGACTCAAAGCAGGCACATTGAAGAAGTCCGTTATTCGACTGGGTGAACGTAGTCCTGGTAGAGAAATCACCGCAAATGGTGGATGCAACGACTTCACTAGTTGAATGTTCTCGCCTAAAGGATCCGCACTTTTCCGCGGATAGATCACTTGGTCGACCACGTCCGGATGTGCATTGTCAGTTTCATGGACGATACCAAGGTTTTTATCAACTCCGGATGGCCAAAGAAGACATCAAGAAAACAATTTTCACGCCGGGTGTATATTGCTTCAAGGTAATGCCCTTCGATTGAAAATGCGAGCCACTTACCGCCTTTTGTGAATCGGGATGTTCAAGGAAGAGATTGGAAACCATGGAAGTGTATGTGGACATATGCCTGCCAAGAGCAAAATCAAGAGCAACATGTACACCATTTGAACAAGTGCTTCGCTATCCTTAGAAGTACGGAATGAAATCAACCCCCAGAAATGCACGCTCGAGTAAAAGGAGGAAGTTCCTCGTACATGGTTACCGAGAGAGGATAAGCGAACCCGTAAAAGATCAAGGCAATGAGGTACAACAACTCATGTGACGCCGATGTCCTTAAGTCGTTTATTTCACGATCACGGAGAAAAATCTCCGTTTTTAAAATCCTCCTGGAAGGAGAGGGCTTGAGTGGATCGCGAATGTTCTCGGCTTTGAGAAATTGAAAAGTACTCCATTCCTCCACCGCTTCTCCAAACCCGAGGAGAACCACTCACCTCTACCTAGCTATCACTAAGAGGCAATGAGTTCAAGCAGTTAGTATGAATTCAAGCTAACGATCACCTCCCAATCTACTATCTTAGCAAAGCCCTTGTCATGAGACAAGATATTTGAAGATTGAGAAACTTGAATATGCTTGGTTTACACCGCAAGACTTAAAACCATACTTCAAGTCTCATAAAGTTGTGGTAATCGATCATGAACCTTTGAAATAGGTCCTGAAAGCCCAACCCGACGACTCTAAGTGGGCGATCGAAATGAGTGAATACGACATTTGCTATCGTGCACCGCCCAAGAAAGCTCAAGTCCTCACCGATTTCTTAGCTGAATATCCTCGGATTCGTAGAAGGGCCCAAACTCAGTGCATTCAATGTTTACTCACCAAGGTGTCACTAAGCCGCCTGCAGCTCAACCCGACAAACCTCAAGACGCCTAATTTATCAATCAATCTCTATTTGCATCTTATGAGGAAACTCGAGTCAACCAGATGTTCCTTCGACGGTAGCAAGCAACCCCACTGTAAAGCAGGAAACATACAAAGGTGGGAACCTGGAGCCGCAGGAGATCTCCAAGTCAAAACATCCTTCCGATACCGATATCGAAGTGATGGTTCCTCCACCGAAGAGTCGAGGGATTGAATCTTCTTTAAGAGCCCGATGGCGCGAGCTTGACTACGATATCCCCGAGTTCAAAGTTACAAACAATGAGGAATATGAAGCATTGATAGTCGGATCGACGGCAAAATCCTTGCAAGTTCGAGGTTCAAAGCTTTCACGGATTCACAAATGGAAGCTCAATTTCGAACTTTGCCACAAAAGGTCCTTCGATGATCAAGTATCTCGAGCTACTCTGCCAGAAGCCAATCACTTTGAGGAATTCACCCTAGAAAAGTTTGACAGAGCTTGAACGAAGAGCGGATGCCCTGCAAAATACGCTCGCAACGGGCAGCTTTGGATACAAGGAGAGTAATTTTGTTGTTACCGACACATCCACATGAGTCTCAATTCATGTCATGGTAATCGACACGGCGGAAATCGATGACCGACATCCGAACTATCTCAAGGACGAATTCTTCCAAATTGATCCAAGGAATCAAGGAGCGCAATGTAGAGCAAACAGTACTTTATAATCGGGGAAGATTTATACAAGAGATCATTTAGGGACCCATTTCAAGGTTTGAGCCCGCAAGAATCAAAGATCGTAGAGGAGATACACAATGAGTCATGAAGTCATTCCGGGAAGGACCTCGCCGTAAAATTATAATGACAAGGCTATTATCGCCTAGTATTAATAAAGATTCCACGACTACGCCGGAGGTGCCTCGATTGCCAATACTATGCGTAATATTCCACATCGTCTGACGATCCTATGATTCCGCTAATCATAGCGGTCCATTCACCAATGGGGCATCGACATAGTCGTACTGCTCCCAGAGGCACCCACAGCAATGAAGTTCCCGCATCGTGGTCATGAATATTTTACCAAATGAGTAGAAGCCGAGGTCCGCAACCATTACGTAGAGTCGAAAAGCGGACCTTTATCTCGAAGAATATCATTTGCCCTTCGCTCGCCCAGATTCTCGCTCGCATAATGGTGCCCAGCTTCGTGACATAGCTCAAGGAATGGGCGCCCTTCAAAATCGAAAGCGCTTACATCCGCTGATACCCGCAAGCCAATGGACATGAGTCCACGAATGTAACAATAGTCAAGATCCTCGAGAAGCGGTTAAGAACTTCACAAGAAAGTCAGGACGACTCGGAAGGCGCAGGGCTCATCGCACCAATCGCACGGACCGCCACCAAAGAAACTCCATTTGCTCAGTATACGGCTCGAGGCATACCGTCCGAGATTGCCGCTGAGACTATGAGGATCCAAGAGTTCAAGGCATTGCAATCGCGAAGCTCGGATATTCGACCTAGACATGCTCGATGTAAAAGGTCCGAGGCATCGCGAATATCCATAGGTATCAGTAATCACGCTCAACCTACAACAGGAATGTTCGAGCGACTAACTTGCAAATCGGAGACCTAGTGCTTCGACGAGCCAACATTTTGAACAATATTGGAAAACTCAAGCCCAAGTGGGAAGGACCCTACAAGATTGTCGGAGCAAGAGTGAGTGGGAGTTATGAATTAGAAGATGGAACGACATCTCCTCAAGCGTCCGTGGAATGCTAGAAACCTTCGTAAGTTCTACGATAAAGATGGTTACGCCAATCTTCACGATCGCTTCGTTATTTTAGATTCCAACTATCCGCTATAATTAACTCCGTTAGTTCGCTTTTGTTAATCCTTTGTCACAATATAGAGCTCGTGACGTTGTAATTGAATTTCCGCAAATCAATACAACCTCTATCTTCGATTTGTGATTTTTCATTTATGCATTTGAGATTTAACGCTCAACCGACAAGAAAAGGCAAGCAATGAATTTTATTCATACCAAGACGAATTATACATAATGTTATATGTAAAATTTACTATCTCGATCTTTATCCGGATATACTGGACGCGATACATAAATCAAGAGAAAGTCTCCTGAGATACGCCATCTCATATCAAGACTATTCTCCGCCCTTATCCGGAGATACGACATCTCCCATCAAACTCATTCTCCGACAGACACTTCTTCACCCACTCACTACTTCGAAAACCAGATCTCGATATTCTCAGATCAACACCTCCCATTCAGGTGCTGGAGCAATGAAGCCTAGGACTTTGAAGCAAAGGCGCCCGAGTGGTAGGGGCTTTGTTGGCACCGCCAAGGCCCGAGAATCCTCTCCACTTTGTTCCGCCTTTCTTCCTCCACGACAAACATCATGGCATTCTTCGGATCCGGCATAGGAAGACCCATGAAGTGTTGATGATTTTCGTCCTCGACCAAAGCCGACTTCCAAGACTTGTTGCTCCCTCTCGCAACCTTTTCTTTTCACGGAGCGCCGACATGATGTAATCGAACCAAAGGAGCTGCACAATAAACCAAAGGCGCCGACATGAGATATGTTAAAGAAGGATTACCGAATTCGGAAATACGAATCAAAATAGAGTATCCCAAGAAAAAGAGCACAAAGTTTCAAGTCAACAAATCTTACTAAAGTCCGTTTTCCTCCAACCTCCATCGCCCCGATAGTCCGCATGTAGGGAAGTGGTCATGATTAATCCGTGGAATGTATAAGTAGGGGTTATGCTTTTGTGGATCGTGATCCACCCACTTGAGCCACGCTTTGGAAGGGGCGCCAATCCGGATGCTCTCCTTAGGAACTTTGTTGGTAGTCCCCATTGTTCCTCCGCCTCTGATGCCCTGTGTTTCGTGAGCCATCCGCATAAAAACGTATTTATCCCACCACTTCAACCCAACGACTTAAATGGAGTCCCAAATGAGGTTATAGGTTTCCTATTCACAAAAGTATAGAAGAGGGATTCTGATCGAACGAAACATGAAAGAGTCATCAAGTTCTCAAAATTTATCGTCATTCTTTCTTCTTACAAAAAACGATGAAGTGTATAAGGTTACCCAAGGACTTTGGGATAACTCGACTGACCAATCCTAATGTGATTCGCATATGCTTCAATTCCGCTGTAATGGGGATCTTCCACCCACAAGCAAAGCTACCAGACACACATATACCCGGCGGGTTGTAAAATGCGGTCCGACTCGGAACCATGATTTCTACGGAGTCGGGATCTCCCACTTCCTCCATTCGAATGTCCTCCGCTTAACCTCGATGGACATGTAGGAAGAAGTCCGTCAGATTTAGTTCTCCAAATTCGTCCGCTATCATAAAATGATGCGGATTTGGGAACTTGATTCGATTTTTCGTACACGCCCTCAACTAATGGAAGATCGATCAACGGGCGCAGCAGGTGTAATGTAATCCGCCGATCGGCGCTTAGGGGACGAGCGACAGAGATCCTTCTTCTTCTCCTTCCTCGCCCTCCTCGCCTTCCTCTTCCTCTTCCTCACCACCTTCCTCCTCCTCATCGACACCTTCGGTCTCCCAGATGGGCTTGGGTTGACGGACTTATTTCCGCCATAACACGGCCTTCCACCCCTCAACATCTCGACTTCATCACCCTCCCGCCATTGCCGCCCTCCGCTTCCACATGCGTTCGCTCGATCCCTGACGCCCCAACACCACCTATAGTCCGAGATCGACTAACGACCTAGTCCTAGCAAGATCACCGCCCGCAACGCCGGTAAGTGGCTTGTCAGCACCACGGACTCCTTGCCCAAAGATCGAGTCCTCGACGCACCCAAGGTCCACAACAAGGAAATCTCCCACGGACAAGGTCAAATTCACGACCCAATCCTAAGTTCATCGTGATCATTGTAACTCCGTGCCTCGTGGTTCTCGACTATCGCCCCTGACATCCTAGGGCGTATGAAACGAGTCAGAAACGATAGTGGTGATTGTCCGAGAGTTCGTTTAGGTAACTTTTTAAGTCAAAGAAAGCCTACAGAGTTCTACTTAACTAGATTTTTCTGCATGAAGTCTAGTCTCGGCACTAGTGGCACTAACCTTGGCACACCGAAATGCGCCCATCTAAGACTATCATCTACCCTAGCCACGCTTAGCGGGACAATTTATTTGAGGATCGTGGTGCTAATTGGCACCAACACATTACCCAATAAGCATGCATAATCAAGTTTTGGTTACAGGCATGACACGAGATGAATCAACAGGATACCGGCAATAAAATCGCACGCACAAAGACAAAGGAGAATTGTTTCACTAAGAACGCGCTAAAGCCTATCACCGCAATAACAAAGAAATACGGACTCGATAATTTTATATTCGAAAGGTGACAAAATATACGAAAGGTGGTAAGCATATCGAAAAGGAGAGAACTTAGAAGAGTGAAGACGACTTACTCGACAAAGTTGATCGGACAAATTTGAACGGACGATTAAGTTTTCACCGCTTCCGAGGGTACGGATTCGAAGAAGAATTTCAAAATTCTGCGAGTCTTACTTGCTCGGATGTGTCTTCAATTGCTCGGATTGCTTTGTGATTGCTCTGAGTTTCGATATTGCTAAAAGTGTGAAAGTGACTAATGAGACTATTTATAAGGGCAATTTGGGAAAGCTAAGAGTCACGCCACTTGGATTTGAATCCCAACCGTTGGTCTTCCAATCCAAGGGTTGTCATGAAAGTGGATGGTCACAAGACGTCGCAGATTTAATGCTCGATGACGCTGCCACATCAATCGGGCTTAGAACCCCAACCGTTGATGTCGCCGATCCAACGATCGCGCCACTTTACTCGATCTTTCCCCGGGCCGGACGGACAACCTATTGGGCCTCTTTGGTTTACGGATCAACACCGGAGGACTAGTTCAACAATCGTCCAACGGATAGCTTCCCATACACTCTCCCACGAGGGCTACGCCGATCCTAACTGCATTTCGGATCTATATATCTCGGATATAATATTTTTTCATTCACAAATTCGAGCTATTACATACCTCGGACTGTAGAAGGAAAATGGGGGGGGGGGGGAGAGAGAGAGAGAGATATTTAATTCCTAAGAACCCGGATGACGGATCTCAACACAAATGATTTTTTCCTTTTTTCTGGTTACGAGTCGGACACGCTCCACAACACACTTGTTCTTTTAATAGTTACCAACTATCTTCTACTAAGATACTTGGAAACTAGGGGGACATATGTTGTTACGGACATGTGTCCAATCCCTTAAGGTTTATAGAGCGTGTCCTAAAGCGCACTACTCTTAAATAGCCAATTCAAGATCGTCCGACCTCACATGGTCCGCCAAAGTGAATCAACCAAGACGCTTAAAGTCACGTGCCTCACAACAAGTCCGAGCTAGCTGGAGAAGAGACTTCTAAACCTGGCTACGTCAATACAGAGATGCCAAACGGACCGGACGAGAGAATCTCGGACGCCACCATCACATTAAGACCAAAACGATATAATGTAACCATCGAGATACTTCCGTGAGACTTCGCTCGACATCCAGAGTTACCCAAGGGCGCATCAACCAAGCAAAGATCCGTCTGAGGGACCCACACGACTCAACGTATGAATAAAGATTCTCGAGGAAAAGGTCCAAACTACCCTCCCAGCCCATCGATTAGTATCGATTAATGTTCACTAACGGGCCATGGCCAAAGGTAGATTGCGTCCAAATCAAGTTGCATATTCGCATCATCTTGTGAGCCACCCTCATAAGCATATGATAACTATAATATAGCACAAGGTCCAAGACCTTGAGATAAGCAATATCAAAGGTGGAATCCCTAAGTCAATTCCCAAATGTTATCATAATCCCTCATAACTATTACATTGAGAGCTTCCACCTCTCTCGAGTAAAGTTTCACGGATCGACATAGCAATCCGTAACCCATTCTAACCCCCCCCACTTAGTCCTTTCAGGTACGCAAGCTCGGACCAGTACTACGTCGGACCTCAAGTCGGAGGCCGGCCTTAGACTAGGTTATTTGTAATAGTTTAGTTAGTTAGTATTAGAGGTTTTATCCCTCAACAACACTGCTAATAATAATGAAAAAAATACTCCTTTAGTTTCTTGATATTGATGTTTTAGTTGATCGATTAATGATGAGTACTTATCAAGTTGTTTTTACCTTACTACCTCAGTAAATAATAGTGGGTCAATTAAGTAGTTTAAAGTAAAAAATGTCTCTCTCTCTCTCTTAAAAGTGGACAAGTAGGAGTAAAATGTAAAAAAGTGTAGTAAAAATTAATTAAAATCATCTTAGATTTTGAAACACAAGAGGCTATCTACACAACTATTGTAGTGATTGTGGCTATTTTGTAGTTTACCAATAAACGACTAAACTATCATACTTTTGCAGATCCGGGTCAACCACCGATCTGGATTCAGACTTGAACCTATCCGAATCCACTGCATCCAGAGCAACTGTCCAACCCGAATCTTGTCAATTGTCGATTTAGTCATCAAACTCCAACAAAGGGAGAAAAAACTCGATTTAAGGGATATTAGGTGTGAACATAACCTTCGATGAGAATGAGAAGGTTAAATCTAGTGTGGCCACTTGCAATCTCGTCCACATTACTCCTGCTGTGGAAGACCTGAGAATTACAACGCCAATATTAAAAGAATAAAGCCAATACGATCAAACCTAACCCATAGGTCATGAATCTATAAGATATACGCTAACGCTATGATGTATCCCTAAGCTCGAGTCGATCGTGTTTGATTAGTAATCACTAACATGCGGAATATGATTGAGAGTATGTTACGACGTAAGTTTAGGGTATACGAGTGGTTCATGCGGTTATTTACGGAAAAGAGAGTGCATTTTTTCCGAAAACATAGTCATTTTGATTAATAAAACTATAACTTTTTTTACAACATTAGTTCGTCTCTAAATAAATTTGGTTTATGAATTTTACTGAATATAAATATAAATTGTACTCCCTCCGTCCCTAAGAACTTCATACATTAGGTTACAGCTTTTACGAAAAGCTAAAGAATGATAATATAAAAGTGGAAAACGGTACTTTTAGTACTAAACGCAGAATTTGGAAGCTAAGATTGTTTATTATTCACGATGCTTATTTTCGCTTTCAGAATGTAAGTTTCCAGACAGATGCTTAAAAGTTAAACGACGTAAGCTCATGATTTTATGAGAAGATAATATGATGTGATACCGTTTGATTTGGCACAATTCGGGTGAATCGATCCGATACCGGTAGAACCTTCTTTTTGGATGGCCGGCTTAACTTTTCCATCCGTTTTTTTAAACATAGTTAAAATTATCGGCCCGTGTGAGTATATATTTTCACCTTAACGAGAAAATTACCTTCCATCCTTTTTATCATAATCAAAGATCAATATCTCTGTTTCACCGCCACAGTATTCTCTTTCGTTTATTTTTATTTTTGCCTGTGTCTTTCATTTTCACATCACATTTCCAACAGATAAATTCATATATATAAGAAAAGTTGAAGAAAGTTGAGGGCCTTAGCCCTCTGCTTTCCTATCCATGCCTCCTTGCAGATCTTGAATTCAATCCATTTTTGTGCTGGGTCTATGTCCTTTGGTAAATAAAACAATTTTGTATCGGAGTATTCATCTTTTAGCTCATAGTTTCATGTCAAAGTTTGAATCTTTATTCATTTTACAGGGGTTTGGATTGTGGTTGTTTTGATTTCGATCTTTGATTGATTAAATCAAAGAGTTACTTATTTCTTGTTGTCTAAGTAACAGATTCTGTGCTGGTTTCCGATCTCTGAGGTATGGTTGCTGTTTGATCAATCTACATTATCGCGTTTTTTTATGATGGGATTTGCTTGTTTTGGTCATTGATCCATTGTTGCGTTAACTTTTCACGGTATCAAAATCGAATTGCTTTGACAACTAGATTATTAATGATCTGAATTTACTTCAACATTTGCCGATTGGATCCTTGGCTCACCATCTCTGTCCAAATTCCCTACTAAGTTGCATAATTCATTCAATTGTGAGTGCGGATGAACTGATTGTTAATCAATAACCTTAGATAAGATTGGCATCGGTTTTCTTCTTCGACTTATTGAATGTAAATTTGATTACAAAAGGTATGGAGATCGAAACTGGAAGTTGTTTATTGGTGGATATCATGGGACACAAGCGAAGAGCGCTTGAGAGAGTATTTCCAAGCCTTTGGTGAAGTGATCGAAGCGGTTATTATGAAAGATCGAGCCACAGGGCGTGCCCGTGGTTTTGGTTTTGTGGTTTTTGCTGATGCTTCCGTTTATACGGTTGTCAGAGAAAGACATGTTATTGATGGCAGAACTGTGTTAAGCCCCTCATTTTGGGTTGCATTTTTTATATTTTAATATGGTGATGCTGCCTAAGCTGCTCCTGCAACTTATATGTTGATCTTCCGTTCCATTGTAGAGTTGTTGTAGTCATATTGCTAGATATAAGACATGTTTAGTGTTTAGTGGTGATTTTCCTTTAATTGATAGTGGCATTGTTGCCTGATGCCAATTTGGTGGTTGTTCATGCAATATTCTGACACAAGGGTATAATATAGATCCAAACAATTGTCTGCATTTACTTATGAGTGTATGAGTACTACCCGTACAACAAGATTGGATTTTTAAATAATTCAAGATGTACAAGACTCTTTTAAATAGATAAAAGAAGCTCTGCATTCTACAAACCAAACAAGGAGTAAGTAACTTCAAGAACCCTGCATTAACAAGTTCATTCGGCAATCGAACTGACATAATTTTCAGAATTATGCTGTTCTTCTGAACCCAACATGATCTTAGCTTTGGCTTGATAGCCCACCCTAATTAGTTGGGATAAAAAGAGTTGGTTGTTGTACTTGTATGATACTTTTCTTCACTTTTAGCACTCGCAATGCATTGATAACTCTTTCATTAGCCAAGTTAGAAGTTAATTCAGCGTATCTTAATTTTATATCCAATGAGTTAAGAAAGTGCATGTCACGTGGATTACTTCCATAAAAATGCTTCCTTTCATTCATTAGGTGGAAGCAAAGAAGGCTGTTCCTAGGGATGATCTTCAAAACAGTAGCAGAAACAGTGGTAGTATCCAGGGATCCCCTGGACCCACTCGCACTAAAAAGATTTTCGTTGGAGGTCTAGCATCCACTGTCACTGAATGTGACTTCAAGAGCTACTTTGATCAATTTGGAACAATAACAGATGTAGTGGTGATGTATGACCACAATACACAACGGCCTAGAGGTTTCGGGTTTATCACTTATGATTCTGAGGAAGCAGTGGATCAGGTCTTAATTAAAACATTTCATGAACTGAATGGAAAAATGGTTGAGGTTAAACGGGCTGTTCCAAAAGAGTTATCTCCAGGACCTACAAGAAGCCCATTTAGTGGTCTCAACAGAATGAACAATTTGCTCAATGCATATTCTCCTGGATTCAATTATGCTCTCAACAGAATGGATGGTCGGTTTGGTCCTGTTTCTGTTGGTCGAAGTGTATATCCTCCATACAGTCCATCTAATTTCAATATGGGACTGAATCTGGACTCCGGATATGGTTTAAACTATGGGACAAGTGTTGATTCTGGTATGAGCTATGGACGTGGGGTGAATTCTTATTATAGTGGAAATACAAATCGATTTAGTAGTCCCATCTGGTATGATGTTGGAAGTGGTGGAAATGGACCTTCATTAAACACTAGTAACCGGAATCCATGGGGCAATGGGAATCTTGACTATGGTACAAATTCAGTACCTTCAAATGCATTTCTTGGATCTGGTAATGGAAATGCTGGTATAGTTGGTAATTTTGGAAATATTGGGGAAATATGGGGTTCCTCTCCTGTTTCAGCTCAAGGTCGAGGCAGTGGTTTGTTAAGTGGTGGCCATATGAATTACAGTGGTGGGCAGAATAATTTTGCTGGCAGGGCAAGTTATGGTAGAAACAACGCTACGCTTGTTGGGGTAAAATCGCCATACTCTGTCACAAATGATGTCGGTGATGGGAGTTCAGGGACCTTATTTGGGGATGAACATATTGATGGAAGTCATGCTCATCATCTCCTGGTCTGGAGGGCTCGGTCTCTTTGGTTATGGACGATACTGTTGGTGCAGACATTGCACCTACCAATCCAATTGGTTATGTTGGTGGTTATAGTGTTACTAATAGGTCAAATAGAGGTTAGTGTTTTTTATAATATTTCTATTATGCTAAATAAACATAGTTTGTGATTACAAATTTGATATTTGAGGGGGAACTGCATCATTGTGTCCTGTGTTTTATGCCAATTTGCATGAAATATTGTTGTAATTGTTGGACTCAGATGATGGATAACGTGCAATTTTATTGCATATTGTTGCATCAGAAACTCATGAGACCCTTTCCTTTCACAAATTTGAATTATTCTGGTGCTGAAAACGTTTTCCGACTTTGAAAGACAGTGGATCCTGGTGCAGAGTTACTGAGATTACAGAATGCCATGCCGTACAAATAATCCATGATAATTTGGCTCCAGTTGAACTTTAAAGTTTGCACTTATTTAAACTTTTATAACTTCATCTGGTGCTGAACATTTTTATGCTATTTACTTGTTGAGCAGGATTTGCAGCCTAGGACGAGTTACTGTACGAATACTGTACCAACTGTAGGCAATATATACGCGTGGAATGATGATTGGTGGAAATACTTCTGCTCTGAAGTACACCAGATCGAGCTAATTGATGTACCTGTTGTAGAGACCTCTTCCAGTGAGTGAGCAGTCCCAAAAGATTTTTTAGAAGGTTAAACTCGGAACTTTTTCCAATACCGGTTTTGTTTCTTGTAATTTATTCGAGTCAATAAAATTTGGCCATCGGATGTACCTGGGAAACATTTATCCTGCATCTATGTTAACATTGGTTCTGCTGTAAGGATTTTAGTAAGCATTGCAGTTCTTGTGAGTTTTCTTTTTCTTTTTTTATGAGTTTTCTTGGCAGATTGAACAGTATACTTGTTATTTACATTGATTTATTAATGGAGTTGCTTCATATTGTCTTTACATTTCATCTTTGTGCTTCAGTGTGATGATTTTTCAGAATGTAGTAGTATGTGGAGTATTTCTTTGAGAAGTTTGAGGTAGGTATATCGACATAAAGAAAAGCTTTAGAAACATTCACTTGTTCTTGTTGATAACTTCTCTTGGCATTTTTTGAGCTAAAAAAGTGGACGTCTGTACTCTGTAATCTGTATTGAAACTTTAGTTATTGAATTTATTATTCATGCATTAGGAACATCTAACCTCAGCAAAATAAGTCAGACTTTTATTCGAAATGGCCTTGATCACAAAAGCTGCATAGAAATAATATAGTTTCTATTGGAGAAGTTGCGCTTAACTTACCTGTATCACCTTTAGTAAAGTAACCTCAAAAGATCAAGAAATAGTGATATGGTCACCTTGTCTCAAATGCCTCTCACCTTGACTCTTACATAAAAATTATTTTGGCTCTCCATTAACATAAGAGTTGAGAAAAGACATCAAGGTGGGTTTCCATTAACATAGGAGTTGGGAGAAGCCATCTTTATTTTATGCAAGAAACTCGACGAGTATATTTTGCGAGAGGCTCCAATTCGGCGATATCATAAGCTTCCATTAGATCAAATATTTAGATACAATATCCAAGGATATCCTTCATTTGGATACTAGCTTTGATACAATGCTGCGCCTATTAATGGGCTTTGATGGGCTCCCCAAGATGAGTGATCTCCTATTCCGACTTCCCCAGAGCTTTCGGTAGCACAGCCGAGAAAGCGACGGGTTCTCTGCCCCTGCAGGGCCACCCTAAATATTTGAAAGATAAATATAAATAAGGAAATTAACGGGCAGTACACGTAGAATTTTTATTTTAAAAAACGGCCAACTGAGTTGCAACACTATATATATTAACTCATGTCTCGTTGAGTTACAACATTATATTAACTCAGCATTCTCTAAGTCACAACATTATATTAACGCATATTCAGCTTTTTTTTGTAATATTTCGTGGTAAATATACTTTGGTTAGAATTTTCCTGAAATTAATTGGAATAGATAAGAGATGAAATGCATATGCAATTAATTGGGACTTTTGTAGTTAGCTTAGCGACCAAGAAGGACATGAAAGTTTTTAATCAGCCCTTGCCCAAAATTGTAATTTTCGGAATTAGTCCCTTAGAACGTTCCGTGACCAATCCTGGTGCTACTATAAGGACTGGCCCGGTCCCCTTCCCTTTTTTTTCACTGAGCTGTCCCCCCAACCAGCCGGGGAGAAGTGTCCGGACCTTATTGGTCTCCAGACACCTTGTTTTTGTATTTCCTTTTCTTTTTTGATTTAAAAAAATATAAAAATTACACCAAATTTCATATTTTTTCGAACTTCACAAATAGAGTTCAGTTTTAATTATGTTTGGAAAAATTAAAATTTCATGCTTCTTTTATGTATTATAATTATACAATGTTTTTTTTTTTTAATTTTACTATAAATTTTCTTAGCCAACCTTTTATTTCAATCCGAGAAAGAAAAACAATATGTTTTTTACGAACAACATGGAAAGTATGCTCATGAATACCTTCTACTATAAACAATAAAATAAAATAAATACAAAAAATTTCACGACCGAACTCCGTGACCACTACTACCACAATGATAGTTTTTGGTCGTGAGACTGCGTGTTATATGAACGTCAAAAAATCACCCGCATGTACTGGTCGTCTTAGGCAAAAATAAATCTTGAGTTCATGTTGTGTTTTATTTACATTAATATATGGATTATGCATAATGTGTCATTCACGTCAAAATACTGTTAACTAAAAAATCAATTAAAGTCTGGACCTAGTACTTCTACTTGTACTGCTCTTCTTCGCTCTAAACTCATTCAGCCCAGCTTTCGGGCCAGATCCATTCAATTTGCCTGGGCTATTATATTTTATACTATAATTCAGCCTGGCATTTATGTAATATAATGTTCTTTATACGCTTTATGGTTGTAGTTCCCACCATATGAAGTTGCACTATATGCTTTTATGGAATGTTTCTTAGATTTTCTTGAACTTGGCACTGACATAACTGGAATATTATGTTTCCCTTCATGGGTCGCAATATTAGACATGCGTTCGAAATAAATATATCTTGGAGATACTCGTTCTACGGTGAGGACGTTGGATCGATCCCCATTAATAATGGGAAATGCCTAAACGAATTGGAAATGTACCTTGTAGAAGTTTAGAATCACAAGATGAAAACCAAACTAATCTATATACACCAAAAATTGAAAAATCCATTTTGCAGGCCATCAATAAGAAATTAAGAGCAAAAGTCAAAAGCATTTTACAGCAACAAAACCGTAAAAGTCCAGAAAAGTGGGACCAAACGAAGCTTCCCCTTTCACACAAAACACAAACTACAACTACTCCAGTTCTTTTGCTTCTGGTAAGAACGAATAATATTTCATATGCTCTGTCTGTCTTATATAGCGTCACCAGCCCGTTATTGGACTGCACATAATGGCTAATTCTGTAATCCTGTAATGTATGTTTACGGCTCCGGGTATATTTAGCACAAACTTATCAGATTGATGAATTCATTTTCGTAATAAGCATGTTACTTGAACACTTAGCTGATCTGATAAATTTGTTCAGAAAGTTTATCAAAAAATTTAGCTAGCTGATTTGTTTTTACATAACATATTTAGTTGGTTTACTAAACAATTTTATAAAAATCAACTAGTTTATTAGTTATCCAATCAACATTGGTCGTTGTGTCGTTGGTAATCCGCCATTCAATACTATATGACCTAGTCTATTTTTATGGCAAAAATAAAAAAGTGTAAAATACGACTCATCGTAACGGATTTTCTTTGAAAGGTCTAGGATCCAACCTAATCCGCTCAGACCATCAAGTTGATGACATATATATATTTTATATTCGATCATATAATTGCACAATTGTTAATTAGCAATGATACATGTTATTTAAAAAAATTGTATTCTTAACTTGAACAAAATAAAATAAAAGTCTATAATGAAGTTAATGTGTCATTCTAACACTGTGGTATGTGGCCCCCCACCACACACATAAAAATTACTCCCTCGGTCCCGAATTTAACTCCCCGGATTCTATTTTAGTCCCAATTTCAATTTCGCATCCCTTAAATGGAAACTTATCTCCTACTTTATTCACCATCTATCATACTTTTTCATGATCCCTCATACTTTATTCAATCTATTTCATACTTGATTACTATTTATCCTACTTAATTTATTCACTCTTCTTATAAATTTATGCCCGGGCCCGTGGAAAGTTGAATTCGGGATGGAGGGAGTATTATTTTACAAACATAATTTCATATGTTACTTGATTTTCGCATCCACCCCAAAGACCCCTCCCTAAAAATGTACTTTTTACTAACTTAACCATAAAATGTTGAGGTTCGGGTCTTGTTTTACGAAGGTACGAAACAGGTTCGAGTATATGCCTGACCTGGACCTGAACTTTTATTATTTCAAACGGGTTTAAATTTGGGTCGATGTAATTCGCTTAAAAATAAATTCATCGATACATGTGTAGTCGGATATAGATCAAGAATGACACCTCAACAAATGTTGTCTTCAACTTTTGTTAATTGTCATAACTTACATGTGTAGAAAATGTATGCGCTGGAATCTATAATAGGAATTGTTTATCCTTTATATACATATGATGTAAAATTTAATATCTTATTGTATATGAATTTTCTAACTAAGGTCTGATGTTACACGAGGATGTATCAAAGTGAAAACCCATTAAATCAAACTTCACCCATAGAATACAAACTAAAATAACCTTAAACGTCTACTCCTGTCAAAATATTATAGAGTTGTATGAGTTGCATCCTTGTAAACTTTTTCAACATTTGCCCAAATTATCATCAAATGGTCCTCTTAAACTCAATCATTATTCCAAACTGCACAGAATTATCATCAAATTACAAAGCATCGCATCATCAACGCTTGTCTCACCGAGATGGTCAACATCCGTCGACTAATGAGACCCTACAATGCTTCGAGTTTGACTGCGCTCTTTTTTTTTTTTTTTGTTGTCTCTTTTTTAGTTATTATTTACTTTCATTTCCTTAATTTTTTTTCATTTTATTTTGTTTCTTTTTCCTTTTTCTTTCTCGTTTACCTTTTTGTAATGACGAATATTTAGTGATTTCTTTCCATATATTTCTTATGTCAGTAAATTATATATAAAACGCCACTTATAAAAATTGAAATATTTGAAAAAATGATTATGCTCCGTTTATTTAAAGTTCGCAGTCAACTATGTTTAATATTTTCATTAAATACTTTTACTTTTAGTTCATGTATGAAATATCAAAATTATATGATGCTCAAAATTTTAACAATGATGATTTTCAATTACTTTTAATTTTAGAATATAAACATACTTCCATTCCATACTAAAAAAAGAAACCATCAACATTACAGATTCACATGATATCGATGATCTACCAAACCAACATAAGAACACCCAACTGAAATTCGATGTATTAAAGCATTAGCCTCACATTTAACATGGAAAAACTTCATGGAACAAAATTCTCTATTAAATGTCTAAATTTCTTTGAAAGTGTGAAACAAAGAGACAAAGCTAAAATATGCATATTTAAGAGACTTAATCACCAAAAAACAGTCCCTTTCAATTATTACATGTTGCCATTCAAAATCTCGAACAAATTCAGTTGATAATTTGGTCGCCAAACCTTTCGTAGTTTCAACAATTACAAAACATAAAATTTTTACCACCAAACAATAACATTGCACTCATGATCCTAGCAACGACGCTATGACCCCCCAATTCGCATCGCCCCGAGAATCAAAATTTATAATTGGACATCTAAATAACTATTAATTTTATTTTAAACAGATGGAGGGAGTATTAAACATTTAATAAATGCTCTATTTTTAAAATTTTATTATTTCATTTTATCGCATTTAATAAATTTATACTCCCTCCATTCCAGATTCAATTACCATGTCCCATAAGTTTTAAGGAAAAGTGAATAAAGTAAGAAATGTATCAATAAAGTATGAGAGATAGTGAATAAAGTAGAAGATAGATTTTCCATTAAAGGGATGAAAAGTTGAAATTGGGACGCCCAAAATGGATTGCGAGAAGTTGAATTCAGGACGGAGGGAGTATTATATTTTAATGAAAAATGATTTATTTAATTATTAATAATATTCAAAATTGGTGTCTATCGATTCGTCTTCGTACGGTGAATCCAAATATATGTTCACAATATTTTTCGGAGTTTTGTAGATAAATTTATATGAGATTCAATAAAAACTATATATACGGTAAAAAAGAGTGAAACTTATAACTATAAGGTGCATTGTACTGTATTGAAAATATGTATATTGTTCTAACAATATTAATAATTAATGTTTTATGAGTGTACATTTTATATTATTTTTTATGTACATGTATATCACCGATGTTCTTAGTAAAACCTCTAATGTTTTTGAATATAACTGTAATGTTTCTCTTTTAGTCACTCTCCATAAGATTGCCTCTCAGAAGACTTACTTTTTATTTAATTAATAATAATATTCAAGATTGGTGTCTATGGATTCGTCTTGTCGGGGTAAATCCAAATATATGTTCAAAATATTTTTCGAAGTTTTGTAAATAAATGTATATGAGATTTACTAAAAATATGTATATGCAGCCAACATACTAAAAATAAATAGTGAAATTTATAAGGTGCATTTCATTGTATATATTAAAATGTTCCCTAGATTATTTTTCAAATTTAAAATTTACACAACGAATAGGATTATACTTCTAAATTACTATTTTATTTTTTATTTAATTTTGTGAATGAAACTTCATGAAATTCAAAAAGACATGTCACATCATATTTTACCTATGTGACATGCTTCTTTACTCACATAGGTCACCAATTTTATTATATATGCATTTCTGCATTTTCTTCATGAGAATTTGCCTCTGTATTCTCTAAATTTTATGTATTCACATAATCCTCATCACTAGGGGTGTACACGGGCGGGTGTTTACCAAAATTATAACCGACTACCGTGGCAAGTAGTTAAATCACTAACCACGGCGGTGTGATTTTCTTCAAATCATCAAGGGTCGGCTATTTTTTATGCGGATGGCGGGCGGATTGGCGGTTTTCACACGTTAAAATAAAAACATATATATTACTTCTTTTTCAAATGGCAAAAAATATATTAATACTAAATTAAATGTTTACACGAGTATTAAGAACTCGAAATACAATACAATTATAGATTGTTTTTTTGAAGAAGTTGAAGTGTTTTTATTAATCAAGTAACACAAGAATACAAGATCAGATCACTGAATATTACAACTCAAATGCTATTGTTCTTCTTCTTAGCACTCAATATGACAACATACACACATCAACAACTATGATCTATTCCTTTTTGTTACGGGTGTTGGTTTTCAAGTTTGTTTGCATTCTAATTAAGTAGTAGTACTGTGTGGTGCTGGGGATATGGGTGTGTCACTGTAATTTTAATCATGGTTCAAAAACTGTAGATTGTATCGTGTATGAAAAGAAAACAAACACACACACACACATATAAAAGTAGTATATGCAAGCGGGTCGGGCGGTTGGCACCTGTCCAACCGCCACCCACCCGCTTAGTGGCGGGTTGCCAAAAAAAATAACCGTGGCGGTTTTGTACCAAAATATTAACCGGTGGGTGCGTATTTAAATGGCGGGCGGGCGGGCGTTATTTTTATGTACACCTACTCATCACTATCTCCACCAGATCATGTAAAAATCAACTGCAATAAAGATTCAGATGAGGACTTTTTGTATCAGGCTCCACCTCCAGCTGAATACTCTAATTTGTGTTTCCATCAGACAAGACTAGTCTGTAGTTTCATAGGCATCAAATTTTCATTGAAAACTACATCTCTGCTAATTAAACACCTTTTAGTCTGTTAGAAATATCTGTTTAGATTTTCATCAGCAACCTAATGACTTATCTTAGCTCATAAAGGTAGTTAGTACTCTTAGTTTACTTGAACACTGTAAAAGAGGAAAATCACCAAGTATGTTAGTCTAGCAAATCTTGTATAGAATGTTAGGTCCCTGAATGTAATTTTTATATCTTTGAAGAAGACCAAGAAGAAGGCATCCGGCAGGAGAGGTCAACAGATTTAAAGATTTGAAGATCGCATAAGATTGTCAAGATTTAAGGTCATCAGATACCTATGTCCAGATATCTTGAAGAAACAAGTGTTTTTCAATAAACAGGTTTCACAAAAGATATATGAGAACACAAGGTTTCTGAACGAGTAAAAGTGCCCACAGATACCTACACTCAGATACCTTGGACAAAACTTTGTTTCTGGGAAACAATGTTTCAAACAGGTATCTGGAGATGTGAAGGTCTCTGGAAAGGGACATGCAATGCTTCAGAAAGCGTGCATAGTTCCGTTGGCACTACAGGACAAAAATAGTATAATGCAATAAATGCGCAGACAGAGACATCTGAACTAAAGAGGAAATCTCTGAAAAGAGACAACGTCTTCTCATAAAGATTATTTACAGATATCAATAGTTTGAATTTCATTAAGCCTAACAGATACTATTCAAACGGCATGATTTTCAACTATAAATATCAACACTTAGAATGCTTGAAACACACACTGAACACCAAGAACTTACATCTACGAACTCATTCATTCAAGCATACAAGCATTCAACCTACTTACTCTTTAGCTTACAGTTGCGACTAAGCTCTTGAATTCTAAGTAGCACGAAAGTTTTAAGTGTCCTAACAAGCATTGCTATCTGTGAAGGATTTGAATCAAAAGATCAAGTATTTAAGTTTCATTCTCTAGAACATTTAACATAGACTTGGGTCAGTAAAGAACATATCACCACACATTGTGAAGTGTGTTAAGTGATTCTTGTTCTATAGAGTATTCTTACATAACTGAGAAAGTTATAAAGACTACTCACCTGACAAACTACCTTAACCAACACCTTAAACGGCGTGGAGTACAGGAAGTACTTAGTTTGGGAAACTAAGGAATAACTCCAAGGTTACTGAGCATAGGAAGTACTTAGTTTGGGAAACTAAAGAATAGCTCAAAGGTTTCTGAGTACAGGAAGTACTTGGCTTAGAAAGTCGGGGAATAACTCAGGGGGAACACTTGGTTGGGAACCTAGTGTAAAAGGAAATCAAGGGATAGGTTTATTGTAAGGAGAACTCAATATCTATCTTAGTGAATTTCAAGTCCTGAGAAAGGGCAAGTGGATTAGTTGAGGGATTACGCCACCCTCAGATACCACTATAAAGATCTGTGTTATTTACTTTCGCAACTTATTACTTGCTTTATTTACCTTGGCGAGTATTTACACACTTATATCTTGGTCGAGCACGGCACTTATCATGTAAGAGTCTTCGCCTCGAAATTAAGTATCGATATCTTCAGATATCTGAGAAATTGTGTTTATCGACAAAAGTTGTAAAAGACTATTCACCCCCCCCCCCAAGTCTTTTCCTTTGCCGTTATCTGGACCAACATAGTCTCCAAACACCATAGCTTATAGCCCTTAGTACCAGATGGATAGCCTAGAATATGCACTTTAGAGCCCCAGCTCCAATTTATCTTGTTTTATGTGCACATATGTCAACAACCAAACACCTTTAGATGCCTATAGTGGGACACTTGCACTACACATGTTCAAGTGTTTTAAACTCTAGAGAACTTGAGGGACACTGCTTATTAGATAACATGCAAGATTCACATTTTCCCCAAAAACTTTTAGGTACACCTGCAGTGAGCATCATGCATCTCACTCTCTCAAGCAAAGTTTGATTCATTCTCTCAGCTACACCATTTTGTTGTGGTGTTCTGCACACCCTTGTCCGATAATTCCCTTCTCGATGTAATTCATTAAACTCAATGACAAATATTCCATGCCATTATCGCCTATACTTCAATCTCTTGCCAGTTTGATTCTCCAACTCAGTCAACCAAACTTTGAATTGATTAAAAGCATCACTCTTAGCTTTCAACACAAACACCCATAATTTTCTTGAGAAATCATCAATAATAGTCATGAAATATCTTCCACCACTCAGTGATTGAGTCCTAGAGGGTCCCCATATATCGTAATGAACATACCCATGATACCTCTAGTTGTATGAATACCAGTACCAAAACTAGCTCTCTTAGCTTTTCCAAGAATGCAATTCTCACAGAACACCAGTGAACTAATTTTATCATGACCAAAAACTAGTGAACTCAAGCCTTTAATGCTCACATGTACTATTCTTTATGCCACGTATCGGTGATCTGTTGCACTAGTGACATGCATTTGACCCATAATTGTTTCTCCTTGCAGATAGTAGAGACCATTTTCTTTAATTCCCTTCACTAACACCTTGTTCTGATGAGATACAGTCAGAACACCATTGAATGAACCATATCTATAGTCCTTGCTGTCAAAAGTACCTAAAGATATCAGGTTTCTCTTCATACTAGGAACAAATCTCACATATGTAAGTTTTCTAATGACTCCATCAAACATTCTAATATGTATTGAGCCAATTCTCTTGATCTTACAAACATAATTGTTCCCTAGAAGCACACTTCCACCATTGAATAACTTCAGACCACTAAACCAAGCTTTATTTGGTGTCATATGAAATGAACACCCAGAATCTAACACCCATGATCATCGAAAGTGAAGAACTAACAACTAGAGCCTCTGCATTATCATAAATGGTACCTTCTGCAACATCAGCATTGTGTGTGTTGTTGGTACTCATGTGCTTGAGTGTAGGGCAATCTTTCTTGAGATGTCCTTGCTTCTTGTAGTTGTAACACTTCCTCCTCTCAACAAATTCACTTGTGCCACTGCCAGAATCCCTGTGTTGCTTGAATTTATTCTGCAACTTATTCTTCAGATTCGCTTCATAGAACCGTAGACCGGATTGGTACTTCGACAGCTTCAAACGATGTCGACTATTGATTGAGTCAACACCGCTTTCTCAACAAAGGTACAAAGGTTCAACTAAACTACTAGCAATAGTATAATCGTGATCGATGTAACTCAGAAAGTGCAGCGGAATAAAACTGAACACGAGATTTCTAAAGCCGGTATATAAAGATACCGACGGTGCCGTGGCAAAACTTCTACTAAACTTGAAAAGTAGAATTACAAAAAGAAGTTTAAATCAATCACAAACGATTGATTAAACTTACAGAAAACTAAACCTAGAACAGATAAGAAAAACCTATTCTAGTTCAATGATACTAGAGTAATTCTCAATCTTTAGAGAACACTCACAAGTAAACACCGAGGTAAAGGTCTAGTAAAGCAAGACGCCTAAAACATATAATCTTTGTTCTTCAAAGGCAATCGACAGCCTTGCAACACCTCCTTCTTCCAATATATATAATTGCGACATCTCACGTCCAGGAAGGAAGAAGTCGGCAGCAGGCCCAAGTCTAAACCAACTTGGATTCTATGATAAGGAAACTTCCTTTGATGTATTAATGGTATAAGGAGTCTTCTAGATATCAATCTCTTTTAAATCTCACTTTCCTTATAGCATCAAATTCTTCCTTGAATCATTATGGCAACTTCCTTCTTGCATTATGCTTCTTATTTTCCTTTTTGCCACAAAGGTTCGCTTTGCTACAAAGAATCGCCACAAGAACTGCTTTTTCTACAAAGTGCTTCTTTATGCTAATCATCAAGAAGGAAATATTCCTTGTTGTGTTTCCTTGAGAATCTTTATTTCCTTCTTTCTCCAAGTGTCCATGCCTTCACCAACTCTTCCCATATCGAGTTTCCTCGCCTAGCTCTTTCTAGATTATGTTTGATTCTTCCTTAAGGCCCAAGCTAACCAATCTTGATCCATTAAGCATGTTGAGGCCCAACTTGATATATACTACAAAATATCCATAGAAAACAACTACAATTGTCGAACCGGTTAATAAACGAAGAAATGCCGAATTAACAAAACAAGTGCAATATAAATTGCACTTTCAGCTTCTTATTCCAAGCTTGCTTCACAGAAAGACCTTCTGCCACAATTTCTTGTTGATTTCCTACACTCTTCTGTTCCAGTTTGTTTCTCAATGCTAATTCAACATCCTTAGCAGTCAGATCATCAGGCTTTGACATCACTATAGCATCAATGAAATGCTCATAGATTTTAGGCAAAGAACTAAGCAAGATAACTAACTTGTCATCTTCACCAACTGTCATTTCTCTTGATTCCATATCAGAGCACAGTTTATTGAAATCATCAATATGTTCAGTGATTGACTTGCCAGGCTTCATCTTGTAATTGAAGAACATTTGCTTGAGTTTGATCTTGCTAGCCACAATCTTGACATGATACAATTCTTAAAGTGTATCCCAAACATCCTTCGCAGTTTTCAATTTGATCACCTCTCTCAGTGTTTTATCTCCTAGAGACATAATCAATGTGCTTCTCGCCTTTCCAATGATCCATTTCTTTTCAGGTTCATCGAAATCCTTAGCGAAACCATCATCTTCGAGCAATGCTTGCTCTACACCTTGTTGAAACATAAGAGCTTCCATTCTAGCTTTCCACAAGGTAAAATCGATCTTCTCCGTCAGTTTCTTCGTCTCAAATCTCGTCATTAACGCCATTGATTAGTTCCTTGATTGATTTGTTCCCACAGACGGCGCCAATTGTCAAACAATCGCAACGATCAATCAAACAATCAAAATCAATCGAGTAAAAACCCAAATCGAACGAAGAACTCTAAAACCACGAAGAACAGAAATAAAAAATAATCAACACCAGATATACGTTCTTCGGAACGAATTCCTACTGCACGGAGGCCAACACAAGAGATTCTTCACTCAATCAAACAAGAAACTTACAAACTATTAAGCTTTCTCCTCAACCAATAACAATGGCGAACAGAGATGCTCTAGCTATCGATTCTACTCTCTTTTATGATTACAGGTTTTCAGAGAATGATATGAAGTGATAACCGCTACAAATTACGTTATCAATCTATTTATATAGAAAACAGAATAAATGAGCTGGAAATTGAGTTAGTTATAGGAAACAGAGTCTGTAACTAACTTTCCCTCCTGGCGCCTTCTAATCTCGACTGTTCATCATGCCACATGTACGAATCCTGAACAGACTGGCAAATGAACTAAAACAGACTGAATTGCTCTGAATTTGAGCTACACTTCTCACAATATGTTACTCTACCAACCCACTGTTCATTCCTGCGCACTTTGTCAATTTGTCTTCACTCGTTCGCGTAACTGGCGACTTCCTAATTGGATAATCCATACCAAGATTGTTCAAGAGAAAGTACGTACACTTAGCTCTAAAGTTTTTATGGATGAAATTTCAAAAATAACTTTACCTTATGGTGCATAATTTTAATTTTGTAGAAGCAATTAATTTTGTCACAGATAGTCATTAATTAATTAATTATTTAGAGAGGCATTGTATTGTTGTACTTATATATGATTGTTAAGAACCTTACAGTTTGCGTTTCTTATTATTAGAAATCAACTAGTTCGATACCACGGTATAAATTTCTTGAAATATTAAATAAATTAAGGATAATATTACAGTATATATATAAATGGACAACTATTGGAATTGTGTAATTGAGTACTTAATTTAAATTAAATTGAACTCATTTGTAATATATATGCAAATTAAACTTTAATTACAAAAAACAATTTGTTTTATTCAATCAAATTAGAAGTCCTAATTCAACTTCAACAAAATCAATGCATCATAACAAAACCCAAATTTTCTTCTCCATTTAAATTTTAAACACTAATTCAACCCCAACAAAATCAATTCATCATTAAAAAAAACCAATTTGTATTCTTCAATTAAATTTTAAACCATAATTCAACCCAACAAAATCAATTAATCAACGATCAATTGACAGTATTAACTCAAGTACTAATTCAACTTGAAAAAAGACAATCCATTATCAGAAACAACGATATTACCTGCCTTTATATACGTCTCCTATAATTGTAACTATGTGCCACAATAACACTCATAGCGTGTTCTCACGTTCTAGTATTAAGTATAATTTAATAAGAAAAATAAAGCCACCAAACATTGGTATGCACCTCATTGTATACCACATTAATTATGGTGACTTTGGTTGGACCTTCAAATTGAGTTCTCAATTCGGAACTAAATCATTCATGAAGTTGAGTTTGCCCTCTTATTTGAATTTCAATATTGCAATTATCACATTTTTAGAGTTAATTTATCCTCCAAATTGAGTTTCAAAGTTGAGATTTTACTTTTATTATACTTCCTCCTTTTTAGAAGGTTTACATTTTGATTTTATGTGAATTTTAAGTAAATTGAATAAAAAAGTAAGTAGATGGTAAAAAGTAAGAGAGAGTATAGAAAAAGTAAGAAAGATAATTGATAAAGTATGAAAGAGAGTTTTAAAAGAATTAATAAGTAGAGATAGTAGGTTTCAAAAAATGGTTTCCAAAAATGAAAACGTTAAATTAAAAAAAAAAAAAAACGAAATGGTAAAATGTAAACCTTTAAAAAGAGCAGATGTAATAGTATTTTCCCACAAAGTGTGGTTTACCCTTCGAATAAAATTTTCAAAATTAAGACGGTTTTTGTCCTACATCTATGTCTTCAATTCTGAGTTTAAAATCTAGAATGTACACAGAATAGGATCAGTTGAAAGAGATAGTGGACGACGCGCAAAAACATTTTATCAGAAAATTTTTTAGTAGAAAATCGAGATGAGATTTAAAAAAATCAAATACGGAACCATTAGTGCACTGATTTTTAACTATTTTTTTTTCTCATTTTAAATATTTCTTTAAAAGTTTTACATTTCCTTAAAATAAAATCCACTATTTAACTTATCAATTTCGAATTTCGATATCATTCTCTTCCATACTTTATGTATAATTCTTCTTAATTTTTACTATACTATTTATTCACAACTTTATCAATATAAATAATTTCTTACTCATTTATATTAACAATTGTGTCAATTACAATTGTACTGAAATGGAGGTTGTATAAAATACTACTTCGCTTCTTTTCAATCGCAATTTTCCGAATCGAATCGAATCGAATCGACCGGACTGAATCGACCAATGGAACGAATTAAATCAATTGAATCGAATCAAATCAAGAAATTATTTTGTAATAATAATAACAATTATATGATGGTATATATAATCACAATTAAAAAAACATATTATTTTTGTCATCTTTCTCACACCCTTCCTACTCTTTTTCTGTCACTTTACCTTTTTATTTATTATCAGATAACAAACTTTAAAACCAACCGTGGAAAACAATATGAGAATGATAACTCGATTAAAACCGAATTTCAATCGTCATAAACCGCCTTTTATCTAGTTTTTTTTTGAATCGGTGAAATTTATTACAACTTGAAAACGTTTACAAGAGTATGGACAATGTTCGACAAATAAAATAATTAAAAGCTTAACTTTGGTTTGGTTTAACTTGTTTTGGAGTTTTTGAGAGTCATTTGAAAGACTTGTAGAGTTTGGTTTGACTTTGGTTTGGCGTAACTTATTTTTTATTTGTTAAGTTTGAGAAAAAACTCAACGTTAGCTTTTGAGTTTAATTCTATTGTTCTGATATCTTCCAACAAAAGAACATATAGATTTTTTGTTAGAGATGTACGTATAGAGTATGTGAACCAGATTGTATGGTACTCTCAGGTTCCTGTAGTTTCTTATCTTAACTCACATTTTACGGTAGAAAAGAAGGGTAATTCAAATTGTAACTATACTCTTTATTTCATTGATCTACTAAAAGTCGTATTAAAAAGAAAGAAAAAAAGTTGAAAATAACTCAATTGAATAAATTTTTTTATTTTCCTCGTACAAAAGATCGGGTGTGTAAATAAATGATAAAATAATACTAATAATAATAATAATAATAATAATATTAACAACAACAACAACAACAACAACAATAATAATAATAATAATAATAATAATAATAATAATAATATGAATTTAATGAACTGAACTGAAGACGAGCTGAACTGAACTGAACTGAACTGAACGGAACTGAACTGAACTGAATGAGTTTTCAGTTGAAGAGAACAGAGCCTTCGTTTTCTGTTTGTTCGTTCATATCAAGACTAGAGACTGCACACAGAAGAAGAAGAAAACAAATTCTGTATAACAGAATTTGTTAAGACAAAAACGAACAAAACGCACTTCTCTACTATTACGTTTTTGTAATTAGTTAAAGCACGACTTATACCTTCCGCATAAAGACTTGTACATAGCGGTTAGATTAGAAGTTAGTTAGAAAAGCTATAAAGATAGCTCATCTCTCTGCTTTTCATATCATCTGATTCATTCATGTTTCTCTTTCATTTTCGATTGTAAAGAAAGGTTACAGTTATTCATACTGTAAGTTGGTTTGATCAATACAATTCTGTATTTTCTCATGGTATCATTCGCTATTCGATCCCGAAGCCCGCAAAGCAATTCAATCTCTCGTCGGGTTTTTTTTTTTTCGTCAATTCAATGGAGGATTCTGCAAAAAGCGCCTACAAGTCAATCGTATAATCGCAGAATCGCTAATCCGGTGATTCGTAATCCTGTAGAAGATTTTTCTTCGATCTACTACATTCATCCAGGCGATATTGGTCTTTCTCGTGAGCAGTTCACAGGCGACAACTATCTGTCATGGAGTAAAACTGTCATGATGAATCTTCAGGCGAAGAACAAAGCTTCGTTTGTTGATGGATCAATAACTGCTCCATCGCTGATTTGAATCCACCGCTGATCCTCCAAGTTGGTCAGGTTGCCATGAGTGGACGGTCACAAGACGTCGCATTTAATGCTCGATGACGCCACATCATCAATGGAACCCCAACCGCTGATGTCGCCCGATCAAACGATCACGCCCCTTTACTCGATATTTCCGTAATTAACGGACAACCTATCGGGCTTCGGGCTTACGGAGGACTAATTCAACAATCGGTCCAACGGACGCCTTCCAGAGGGCTACGCCAGTCCTAACCGCATCGGATCTATATATCTCGGATAATAAATATTTTTCCATTCACAAATCCGAGCTATTACATAACTCGGATTGTAGAAGGAAGTAGAGAGATATATCAATTCCTAAGAACACGGATGACGGATCTCAACAAAAAGGATTTTTCCTTTTTCGCTAATTAATTCTGACACGCCCACAACACACTTGTTCTTTTTTCATAGTTACAAACCATCTTCTACTAAGATACTTGGAAACTAGGGGACATATGTTGTTACTTTACATGTGTCCAATCCGCTAAGGCGCCATAGAAGTGTCTTAAAGCGCATCACGCTTAATTAGCTGATTCAAGATCGGGTCCGACCTCACATGGTCCGACCAAAGTGAATCAACCAAGACGCTTAAAGTCGCTACACCTCACAACTAGTCCGAGCTAGCGAAAAGGACTTAACTCCTGCTACACAAGACAGGATGCCAAACGGACCGGACGAGAGAATCTGACGCCACCATCACATCAAGACCAAACGATAATGTAATCCATCGAGATACTTCCGTGAGACTCTCGCTCGACATCCAGAGTTACCCAAGGGCGATCAACCAGCAGACAGATCCGTCCGAGGGACCAACACGACCCAACAAAGTGAACAAGACTCAAGTAGGGAAAAGGTCCAAACTACCTCCTAGCCCATCGATTAGTATCGATTATCGCTCACTAATGGTCCATGGGCCAAAAGTAGCATTGGTGTCCAAATCTGAAATGTACACTTGGCATCATCTTGTGAAGCTAACTCATAAGCATGTGATAGCTATAAATATGGTACAAGGTCCATGACCTTAAGGTAAGCAATATCAAGGGAAGAATCCCCAAATATTATCATAATCCCCCATAACTATTACATTGAGAGCTTCCAACTCTCGCTGAGTAGTCTCACCGGATTGACTATGGCAACCCATTCTAACCCCCCCACTTAGTCCTTTCAGGTACACATACTTGGATCAGCACTACTTCGGACCTCAAGTCGGAGGCGGGTCATAGACTAGGTTATTTGTGATAGTTTAGTTAGTTAGTGTTAGAGGTTTTAGCCCTCAACATTTTGGCGCCGTCTGTGGGAAACTTTACAAGAAGTTTTCGTGTTTAGAATCAAGCTGATGGCAAGAACAAGGCAAACGGCGCGGGCTGGAGCTGCAGGAGTAAGGACTCCACCACCGCGCCCACGAGGACGTCCGCCCACCCGGGGACGCAGAGCCGTTGTAACTGGAAGGAGATATCCAAGTGAGGGACGCACGGCCAGTCCATCCTCGGATGAAGGGGTCGCACGAGCTTCACCGGCTGAAGCTCAAGGCCCTCCAGCAGGCCAACAGTTCACTATGCCCGATGGTCGCACTGTCCGCACTAGTGATCTCGGACTAAGCGAGACGCAGTTCGATAGGTTGCTCACAATCATTCAAGGTTGCCTGGGGACTAACAATGCTCCTCCTCAACATGCCACTCCGCCAGTGGTCACTCCTCCTCATGCAGAGCCTGCCTTATCGAGGAACAAGCAACGTCCGATCCAAGAGAGGTTGGGGAACCAGCCACCTCAAGAGGATTTACGGAACCTTCTCGATCGGCGGGCATCAGCCTCTCACGCTCGAGGCGAAGGAAGCCCAAACGGAGGAAGAGAGAATCAAGAAGGAGATAATAGACACCCGGGAGCTCCGCGACAAGCACCTCCTAGAAACAGAGATCAGGTGGCAGAAACTATTCTAGCGGTCCGGATGGAAGAACTCCTTGCGGATGTAGCTGTGCATCCGAGGACCGGAGAAATCATGACTGCCGACGAAATCTATGCTCAACAGAAGGCCTTGGAGGCCCAGATTCTGAATCTCGAACGCCTGGTAAAAGACCATGAGCAGATAACCACTAGTGCACCAAATCCCTTATGTGATGAAATCATGAGAGAAAAGGAAAGGAACAGAAACTCGGATCAAACCATCCCGAACTTGGAGTACTATTACGGGGATGCTTGTCCGGGACACCACTGTGCACAAAGAAGATGGATTCCAAGGGAATGAGCGACAATACAAAAGCTCTCACATTCTCATCTACTCTCTTCGGAACGGCAATGGATTGGTACACTGCTCTACCGAACAAGTCGATAAAGTCATATGCAAACCTTTCTTCAAAGTTCTTGGCCCGATTTGGAAAAGCAAAGAGGAGAAAGCGAACCGTAGAGCACTTGGTAAAGGTTATACAGCGGGAGCAAGAGGATCTTAGGACCTTTTTAGATCGCTTTCACGCGGAAGTTCTTCGAGTTGAGCCGCACATTATTAAGGAACGGGTCCGTCACCTGTACGCTAATACTTTCAACTCAGAGCTCCGCAGAAAACTATCTAGTCAGGAGGTGAGGAGTGAGAAACATTTAGATGACATCTGTGAAGAAGTGATGTACGGAGAAGAGTATCGGAGGAATGTTCCAGTGAGGGCTGGTTCCAAGAAAGGGAAGGATCCGGTGAAGCAAGAGCAGCACCAGGGGAAGTTCGACTCGAAGAAAGATCACAGGGACAGAGGCTTCCACAGAGAGAGAAGTCCGCCGAGGAGATACGCGGATTTTACCTGGCTTCAATGTACTCAAGATCCGACATCTTGGCAACTATCATCGAGAAAAGTCGGACGCTCAATGGCCCAAGCCCTCTCACAACAACCGGAAGAATAGGGATGCAAAGGGTATCAAATTCCACAAGTGTCGGGTCACGGACCGATGATCAGATTCCAACTAAAAATAGAGGTTGAACACTTGGTACGAGAAGGCAAGCTCAAGGAGCACATCTACACGGATGAACCCTCTAGGCACGATAGAGCGGAGCGAAGAAGGGAGGACAATGCTAATTCTCCTCGTCCGCTATCTTTGCCACCTCATACCACTGTTCCCCATACGGATAGACATCCGTATGACACCGCGACGGTATGGATATGGAGAACCCTCCCTACAATGGAGTAATCAACACCATTGCGGCGGCCATCGAGGTGATGAGGAACAACGATAGTATGACGCTTCCAAAGGATTCAGGTACAAATGTTATATTTTTCGATGATTGAGATTCCTCTTCCTACGGCAGGAGGAGAGGACATCGATGATCCAGATGTTCCGCTAGTGGTTTCCTTGACTATCGCAACTTATCGAGTGAATAAGATTTTCAGACACCGGAGTTCCTCGAATATCATTTCCAAAAGAACACGGACCGTAACCAGATGGTCTTGTGGAGAATCCAATATGAAAGGGTCCATACCTCTATATCGATTTGAGGGGAATAGTCAATTCTCGGAAGTGTCATGTTGCATGTTTCGCTTGGTACTTTCTAAAGGGTTACTCAATGGTCCGATTTGTAGTGGTGGATCGCATCTTCACTACAACGCCATCTTTGGGCGCCGGCTTAATCAATTCGAGCTATCCTCCACTCTCCATAATGTAATGAAGTTCCCAACTCCCTTTGGAGTCAGAGAAGAGGTTGGAAACATCCGCGAAGCCTGGGAATGTTACATAATGTCCACAAGAAGAGCGTCCACCACGCGTCAAGCGACCACCGACTCCTCTCGGTCCGTTAGCGGTTCTTCCAGCTAAGAAGGAGAACCCGCAGATCGGGGTGGGGAGCCAGAGGGAGAAGTTTCCTAGAACATTGCGAATCGAGCCTCACGAGACTCTCAAGGAAATCGAGATTGTCGCTGGAAACCCGGATAAGAAAACAAGAATTGGGACAGAGATGATTGCAGAGGTAGAAATGAAGCTCGTCGCTTGTCTCCGCGAAAACAACGATGTGTTTGTTTGGAGTACCGATGACTTGAAGGGGATTGATCCGAGGATCACTGTTCACCGTCTGAACATGGATCCCTCGATCAAGTACATCCGACAGAAAAGAAAGGATTTCGGTCCGGTCAAGGATGCCATCATATCCGCCAAGTGGAGCGACTTCAAAGCAGGCACATCGAAGAAGTCCGTTATTCTGACTGGGTGTGCAACATAGTCCTGGTAGAGAAGTCACCGGGCAAATGGCGGATGTGCAACGACTTCACTAGGTTGAACAAGTTGAAATCCGCGGGAAGGCCAACGACCCGGCAAGGCAGGGAGAACCACTTCTTCAGGAAAGCCCGGTAATTGTCGAAAGGTACAAAGCATACCTTTTGGAGAGCATCCGGGACCCATCTCGGGAGGAAGGGCCCGCTTTCGATCTCGATCTCACCTTCCTCAGACGAAGTTCTCGCAAACTCACACGCTGCCAACTGCTCATCCGAGACACCGCCGATGTGGACTTCCACACCATTAGCATCCGCAAAGGGATTAACCTTCCGCCTTCCAGCTTAAAGTCCGTGGAAGTAGTCCTCGATCGCAGCTGTCGACATGACACGAGCCCATCCAAAGTGGAGGCATCGATTTGTCCGTCAAGAACTTCAAGGAGTCGGACCATGAAGTCATGACCACCAAGACGGGCATATTGAGGCCTTCGAGCGTAAAATCCTTGAATCCAGAAAGCCTTCATCGACTTGTCGACAAAGTTCTCCCGCCACGAGGTCCGCCTTAATCTCTTCCTTCCCACTAGTCTTCACTTATGGAACTTCACTGCTTTTTCACCAAGATTCCAACAGTTTCACCTTCTCCGCTCATCCATGGAAGTAGGCAGGGTGGAGGTCCTCCTCAATGGTAGCGCTGCTCAGGCCTTCCATCAGATGGTTCTCGACGAACAAATGAGCCGCAAGAAGTCCGAAGAATATAAGTTGCACTTCACATACTAAGAACAAGCCAAGAAGAGCATCGAAGATTACTTACCCGCTGGTACAACCCATCCAAATTCTCCGACCGCTTTCAACCTCGTGGAGTCCGCAGCACTGCATCTTTGTCAAGAGCAACTTGGTCACAGGAAGGACAATGGACAATTGTCGCCTTTGCCGCAGGAGGAGCCTCCGGTTGCTCCTCTCAAGGCCCCGAGGTAATGGCATCCTCGCATCAACACCTCCTGCTGTGTGCAAAGAATGAAGCTCGACATCAAGCAAGGGCGCCCGAGTGACGGGTTTTTCCTTGTTGGCACCGCCAAGGCTCGAGAATCCTCTCCACTTTGTTCCGCTTTTCTTCCTCCGCTGCAAAATCAAGGCATTCTTCGGATCTCATATGGAAGACCCGCTAAGTGTTGATGATTTTGGTCCTCCTCAATGGCGACTCCGTGGCTTGCCGCTTCTCGCAACTTTTTCTTTTCGGAGTGTCGACATGATGTAGTCGAACCAATGAGCTGCATAATAAACCAAAGGCGTTAGATACGTATCGTTAAAGAAGAATTATCAGAATTGCGGAAATACGTAATCAAAATAGAGTATATCGAATAAGAAAGAACGCCAAGTTTCAAGTTAACGAATCCTTACTAAAGTCCGTCTTCCCTCCTACATCCATCGCTACCGTCCGCGCATGTAGGGAAGTGGTCGATGATTAATCCGTGAAACGGATAAGTAGGTGGGTCATGCTTTTGTGGATTGCCGCCACCCACGAGCCACGCTTCTTCTAAGGGCGCCAATCCGGATGCTCTCCTTAGGAATTTTGTCAAGGCCCCATCGTTTCGCCGCCTCGACTCTGTGTTTCAGAGCCATCCGTACAAAAATGAACTTATCCCACCACTTCGATCCCAGCGATGAAATTGAGTCAGAAATGAAGTTATAGTGTTTCCTATTCATAAAGGTATAAAAGAGGGGATTCCCCTGACTGAACGAAACGTGAAAGAGTCATCAAGTTCTCAAAATTTACGGGCCCTTTCTTCTTGCAAAAACGACAAGCAAATAAGATTACCCAAGGACTTCGATAACTCCGACTTTGACCGATCCCAATGTGATTCAGAATGTGCTTCAACTCCGCTGTAATGGGGACCTTCCACCCACAAGCAAAGCTACCTCGCACACACATATACCCAAGGCGGGTTGTAAAAGGCGGTCCTGCTCGAACCATGATTTCTACGGAGTCGTGGATCTCCCACTTTCGCTTCCACTGGGATGTCCTCCGCCTAACCCTTGATGGACACGAGGAAGAAGTCCGTCTGTTTAGTTCTTCCAAATTCCGCTATTGTAACAATGACGCAGGATTTGGGAACTTGATTCGGCAGCTTCGCACACGACCTTCAATTAATGGAAGATCGGATCGAACGGGCGCAGCAGGTGTAGTGCAATCCGCCGACGGAGCGCCTAGGGGACGAGCGACAGAGATCCTTCTCCTTCTTCCTCCTCGCCCTCATCTTCCTCTTCCTCACCATCTTCTTCCTCCTCGACGACACCTTCGTCTCCGGATGTGCTTTGGGTTGACTGCTTCCGCCATAACACGGTCCTCCACCACCTCAACATCTCGACTTCATCACTCTCGATCATTGCCGCCTTCCCGCCCGCACGCAGCTTCGCAGATCCCTGATGTCCCAATGCCACCTATAGTCCGAGATCGACTAACGACCTAGTCCTAGCAAGGTCACCCCATTCACGAACGCCGCTCAAGGCTTCGTCGCACCGCGAACTCCGTGCTCAAAGATCGTAATCTCGACGCACCCAAGCTCCACAACTAGAAAATCTCTCACGGACAAGGTCAGATCCACGGACCCGGTCCCTAAATCTATCAAGGCCATTATAACCTGGGCCGGTTCTCGACTATCGCCTTGACATCCTAGGGCGTATGAAACAAGTCAGAAATGATGGTGTTGATTGTCCGAGAGTTTGTTTAGGTAATTTCTTAAGTCAAAGAAAGCCTACGGATTTCTACTTAACGCTGTCAGCACTATCATCTACTCTTAAGACGCCAAGGAAAATTGATTAAGACTGTGTGCCAATTGGCACCAACACATTACCAAATAAGCATGCATAATCAAATTTTGGTTACAGTGGGCATACACACGAGATGCATCAACAAGATACTGGCAATAAATTGGCATGCAACAGCACAGAGGAGAAATTGTTTCAACTAAGAACGTTGCTAAAGCCTATCACACGCAACATCGGCAAAAACAGACTCGACAATTTCATATCCGAGCAGGGCAAAAACATATGAGCACGAAGTAAGCATATCATGAAAAGGAGACAACTTAGCAAAAGTGAAGATGTACTTACTTGATAAAGTTGATTTGATAAGTTCGAACGGACGACTAAGCCTTGCTGCTTCTCCGAGGGTACGGATTCGAAGAAGAAACTTTCAAATTTTGCGAGTCTTGCTTGCTCGGATGTGTCTTCAAATGCTCGGATTGCTTTGCGATTGCTCTGAATTTCGAGATTGCTAAAAGTGTGAAAGTGACTGATGGGCTGACTATTTATAAGGGCAATTTGGGGAAAGCCAAGAGTCACATCGCTTGGATTTGAATCCCAGCCGTTGATCCTCTCCAAGCCAAGGGTTGTGACGCTTCGCGAGTGGATGGCTATCAGTACGTCGCATTTAATGCTCGATGACGCCACATCAATTCCGGCTTGGAACCCCAACTGATGTCGCCCCGATCCAATCCACGCCCTTTACTCGATCTTTCCGAATAACGGACAACCTATCGGGCCTCTTGGGCTTACGGAGGACTAATTCAACAATCGTCCAACTGATACCTCAGAGGGCTACGCGATCCTAACCGCATCGGATCTATATATCTCGGATACAAATACCTTTTCCATCTACAGTCCGAGCTATTACATAACTCGGATTGTGGAAGGAAAAGGGGAGAGAGAGATATATCAATTCCTAAGAACACGGATGACGATCTCAACAAAAGGATTTTTTCTTTTTCGCTTAACGATTCGGACACGCTCCACAACACACTTGTTCTTTTCATAGTTACCAACCATCTTCTACTAAGATACTTGGAAACTAGGGGGACATATGTTGTTACGGACATGTGTCCAATCCGTTAAGGGCGCCATAGAGCGTGTCCTAAAGCGCATCACGGCTTAATTAGCCAATTCAGTACAGGGATGCCAAACGGACCGGGCGAGAGAATCTCGGACGCCACCATCACATCAAGACCAAACGTATAACAGAACTACTGAGGTACTTCCGTGAGACTCTTAGCTCGGACATCCAGAGTTACCCAAGGGCAGATCAACCAGGCAGACAGATATGTCTGAGGGACCAACACGGACCCAACAGGCGGAACAGTACTCAAGTAGGGAAAAGGTCCAAACTACCCTCCCAGGCCCATTGATTAGTATTGGATTACTGTTCACTAATGGGCCATGAGCCAAAGGTAGCATTGGTGTCCAAATCTGAAATGTACACTTGGCATCATCTTGTGAAGCTAACTCATAAGCATGTGATAACTATAAATATGGTACAAGGTCCATGACCTTAAGGTAAGCAATATCAAGGGAAGAATCCCCAAATATTATCATAATCCCTCATAACTATTACATTGAGAGCTTCCAACTCTCTCTTGAGTAAAGTCTCTTACCGGATTAACATAGTAATCCGTAACCCATTCTAACCCCCCCCACTTAGTCCTTTCAGGTACACATACTTGGATCAACACTACTTCGGACCTGAAGTCGGAGGCGGGTCATAGACTAGGTTATTTGTGATAGTTTAGTTAGTTAGTGTTAGAGGTTTTAGCCCTCAACAAGTATAGTAGTTACAGGATTCTACCTAACTGTTCTTGTGGTGCTTTGGCCAAATGTGTGTGTGATCTGTTTAAGATAGTAACAGAAACACAGAATCAAGATTGTGGTATGAAGTTCTTGGTTGGCCTGAATGAATCTTTTGCGCATATTAGAAGTCAATTGCTTATGAATTTGCCTTTACCTTCATTGTCAAAGATTCATTCAATTATGTTACAAGAGCAGAATCAAAGGTGTTTACAGCCTCACCCTGTTAATTCCATGGCTATGATGAGTGTTAATTCTGAGGCTCACCCTGTTGGTTCTGCAAATGGTAATGGTCAAGCTTGTGCTGTCAACAAGTTTGTCAAGTTTCAAAACAAGGCCACATTGCTCTCATTGTGATCTGCCAGGCCATACAATTGAATCATGCTTTCAGATTCATGGATTTCCACCAGGCTAGAAGGATGTTTAATTCCAAGTTTCGTAAGCATGTTTAATGTTCAATATCGAGGAACAATTTCAAGCTTCATCGCAATTACGTCAGACTTGATTCAAATGAGGATGGTAATTCTGAGCAGGATTTTACATTTGATCAAAGTGCTTATCACCAATTTTCGCTTTTCGTAAATATCGTCGAGCTAGAAGCAAGCTACATACAAAGAGAGCTAGTGCAAGGCATCCACCTCACTTCGCTTCCGCAACTAATGAGCAATCGTAAACCGTATTCATAGAAGGTTTTTCCGCATGAATATTTGTGTTGATAAGCATGTTAAATCCAAATGATTCTCGACATCGGAGCATCAGATCATATGATATGTGATAGTGCTCTTTATTGTGATGTACCTTCTGTTGTTGATATTGATATAAGTTTACCAACTGGTGATCATACTAAAGCAACTCTCATTGGTTATGTTAAGATATTTGATTATTTGGTATTAGAAAATGTTTTATTTTCTCCTGCTTTTGGTTTTAATTTGCTATCTATATCAAGTCTAACCAAACCAGGAAAACTTGCAGCTTGTTTTATCTCTGACAAATGTTTTTTACATGATTTGAAAACACATGTCGATTACTTATGTCAAGTTAAAATGGTCTTTATCATCTCAAAGATTCCTCGATTGTCGCTAAGAATGATCAACCAATGGCACAAAGACTTAGTGCAAGTTCTAGTGTTTCTACTTCCATTCGCATGCTAGAGTAGGTCATGTACCTTTCAATAAGTTGTGTACTTTGCCTATTTCTGGTGTTTCTCATTGTAATATTCCATCTACATGTGATGTATGTCAGTTTGCTAGACAAAAGAAGCTGTCTTTTCCTGTAAGAAAATCTTGTACTCATACAAGTTTTGAATTAGTGCATATGGACATCTGGGGTCCATTTCATGTTTCTTCTCATGATAATTACAAGTATTTCCTTACTATTGTTGATGATTTTACTAGATGCACTTGGATATGTTTGATGACACATAAATCTGAGGCAAGAAAGCATATTATGGATTTCTGTGTTATGGTCAAAAATCAGTTCAATACTACTGTGAAAAGTATTAGGTCTGACAATGGTCAGAGTTCCTTTCCATGAGTTTTATAAGTCTCGTGAATAATTCATCAAAGGTCATGTAGCTACACCGAACAAAATGGTGTAGTAGAGCGCAAACACCAACATATTTTACAGTCACAGATCACTTCTATTTCATTCTCATTTACCAAATGAAGTTTTGGTCCGATAGTGTAATGTGCTATTCACATAATAAATAAAGTTACTATATGCTAATTTACAAGGCAAATATCCTTTTCAAATTCTTTACAACAAGCCCTCAGAATTATGATTATATGAGAACTTTTGGCTCATTATGTTATGTTAGTACACTAAACACTAATGCATACAAGTTTGACAAGAGAGTCACAAATATGTCTTTCGCTATTGTTTTGGAGTAAAGGGTATAAATGTTATTAGTTGATAATAAACAAATTCTTATTTCCGTAAATGTGATTTTTAAAGAAAATGTATTTCCTTTTCATCCAAGTTACATCTCCGATAACATTAGTACTCCCATCGAAAATCATGATTCAACATACGCTTTCTATAACTATGAGGTTGAGAAAATTTTCATAACACAATGCCAAGAATGTATTCAACAGGTTAACATCAAGTTGTTAACACTAGTCCTGCAAAATACCATTATTCATGCACAAACTAGTGATAACACTTTATCGCTCAAAATATTAATGTTGCGTAATCTATCGAGTTTTCGATGCGCTTTTCCGAGTTGATAGATCATAGTGCATCAAGAAACTAATGTCATTCCACCACGCATAATCAACCAGGAGAAGAACAACACCTGCACATCTACAAGTTTATGAGTGTGCTCTTCCACCCTCATTAAAGCACACAGAGAAAGCTAATCAAGCATTAGCTGTGCACACCACACCTTATCCTATCTCTAATTACTTGTCTACTAACAAATTATGTCCTGAATTTGCTTGTTTTACAGCTGCTATTTCTCAAATAGCTGAGCCTAAAACCTTTAAAGAAGCAAATAAGCATCAAGAGTGGCAGCAGGCAATGCAAGCTGAGCTCACAACATTAGAGAAAAACAACACTTGGTTACTTACTCATCTACCTACTGGTAAACATACTATAGGATGCAAATGGGTATACAGAGTAAAGTACAAGTCATATGACTCTATTGAAAGATACAAGGCCAGGCTTGTAGCTAAAGGATACACACAGGAGGAAGGACTGGACTACTTTGAAACATTTTCACCTGTCACCAAGTTAACTACTGTGAGAACTTTATTATCAGTAGCTTCAATTAAAAGATGGCATTTATATCAATTAGATGTCAATAATGCTTTTCTACATGGTGACTTAGATGAGGAAGTATATATGGTTCCCCCTCCTGGTTATTGTCAACCAAATGACAATAGAGTATGCAAGCTTACCAAGTCATTATATGGCCTAAAACATGCATCTAGGCAATGGTTTAACAAGCTTACATCTTGTTTATTGAATTTTGGTTACATACAATCTCAGGCTGATAACTCATTGTTTGTTAAACATAGCACTAACTCTTTCACAGCTTTAGCTGTTTATGTTGATGATGTCTTAGCAGGAGATGATATAAATGAGATCAACAAGGTGAAAGAACATTTACATGATCAATTTACAATCAAGGATCTTGGCAAGCTAAGATACATGCTTGGATTAGAGGTGGCACAGTCAGAAGAAGGGATTGTTCTGACACAAAGAAAATATGCTTTGGACTTACTTAAAGAGACAGGTTATTTGGGATGTAAACCTGCATCTACACCAATGGAGAGCAAATCCAGATTAACATCTACAGAGGGCACACCACTACCAGATCCATCAGTATACAGAAGATTAATAGGAAGGCTGGTTTATTTAAAGATTACAATACCTGATCTCAGCTTTGCCATTCAAAATTTGAGTCAGTTCATGAGCAAGCCAACCTCAGCTCATTTGGATGCTGCACACAGAGTACTAAGGTATATAAAGACTGCACCAGGCAAAGGCATCTTGTTATCAAGGAAGAATGGGTTTCATTTATGCATACAAGGATGTTGATCGGGCTACCCGCCTGCATACAAGGAAAAGTATCACAGATTTACTATATTCATGGGTTCATCATTGATATCTTGGAAAAGTAAGAAACAACAAATGCTAGCGTAAGTAGCAATCGTTTAATATAGAGCTCTTGCATCCACAAATTGTGAGATTCAATGGTCGTTTCTATTTGCTTAAAGATCTTGGAGTTGAATTACAAGGACCAAATTTCATATCTACATGCATAAAGAAAGTGCATATTGCCTCGCCAACAACCCAGTACAGCATGAGAGATCCAAACACATCGAATTGGACTGTCATTTTATTAGGGAAAAGATTCAATCTAAAGTCATGAAGCTATTCCATATTCCTACAGAGCAAATGACTGCAGATATTATGACAAAGCCGCTTGGAGGGCCTCTCTTTATTACACACAGTTCCAAGTTGTCCATGACTGACATCCATGCTCCAACTGGAGGGGGGTATCAAGACTAGAGACTGCACAGAAGAAGAAGAAGAAAACAAATTCTGTTATACAGAATTTGTTAAGGCAAAAACGAACAAAACGCACTTCTCTACTATTACGTTTTTGTAATTAGTTAAAGCACGACTTATACCTTCCGCATAAAGACTTGTACATAGCGGTTAGATTAGAAGTTAGTTAGAAAAGCTATAAAGATAGCTCATCTCTCTGCTTTTCATATCATCTGATTCATTCATGTTTCTCTTTCATTTTCAATTGTAAAGAAAGGTTACAGTTATTCATCAGAATTTGGTTTGATCAATACAATTCTGTATTTTCTCAGTTCATGTATGTATACTTGTTGGAGCTAAATAAGGCCACGCATAGATCTTATGTTAATTATGTATCAATGTATGTTTGGATATGATTCATTTGAATATGCTAAAAGTATCTTCAAGTATCTTTGTTATAACTGAAAACGGAGAAAATCAAACCTGCTAATGCATCGTCACTGATCAAAACGCGTTCCAGCACTCACGCGTGAATTCAGCGTTTTGTATTTTTCTAGCATCCGATATATATTATCTCATATTTGGGTCTTTCTTTATTTTGATCTTTTACTTGTATTAATTTCATTGGTTAAATAGCCAAAAGATGGGCTATTTTTCTAGCATCCGATATATATTATCTCATAAACTGAGCGTGATGCAACGATTATGTTATTAAGGGTAATCACCCCCTTAAAAAGCCTTCTACGTCATATTGTTTCACGACCATCATTCTCTTAAAAGGATAGAGATAAAATTTAATCAATAAATAAATAGTGGATTGAAAACGGGTATTGTTTAACGCAATTAAAATCGTATGGCAAACATGATGAGCAATATAACTCGATTAAAACTGAACTTCAACCACGGGACAAACTATATCATTAATTATTTGTATACTTTGAAAATCGTATCCAAATTGCTAACCTCCCAAATCCTAATAAGCTCGTCGTTTTTCAATCAAATTTATCGAATCGAATCGAATCAATTGTAGATAAAATATAACCAAGGTAACTTAATCGAATCGAATCAATGGAATCGAATCGAATCAATCGAATGAGTTTTCAAATTGAAGCGCTCGTTTTCAATCGAATCAAGATCGTGTAAATAAATAAGAAAGAAAAAAAGTTGAAAATAACTCAATTCGATAAATTTTCTTATTTTTCGCATGTAAGACGCCAGTAAATAAATAATAAAAAGAATAATAATACTAATAATAATAATAATAATATTAACAACAAAGAATAAAGAATAACAACAATAACAATAATAATAATAATATGAATTTAATAAATCGAATCGAATCGAACTAAACTAAATGAAGTTTTCATTAAAGATTATAGAGTAAGGCTCGTTTTTTCAAATTAAATTTATCGATCAATTGAATCGAATCGAATCAATGGAATCGAATCGAATCGAATCAAACGAATAAATCGAATGAATCAAATCAAACGAATCAAGAAATTACATTTGTCCCATTTTTTAATAATAATGAATACTACATCCATTCCATTAATAAATTGTAAGAGACTTTTTTCCTGACGCCGATCAGATTATCAGAAATTACACAAAAGAATATAATAAAATTATATTATAAAAATAAATTAAGTATATTTGACTAACATAACTTTGTTTTATACTTTTTTTGCGTAATTTGTAGCTTTTTTGACTTTAGTTTGGTATAACTTGTTTTTTATTTATTAAGCTCGTAAAAACTCAACGACGCTTCGAAGCTTACTTTATTGTTTCTAATATCTTCCAATAAAAGAATACGCCGATTTTTTGTTAGAGATGACGCATAAAGTATGTGAACCATGAATTTGACTTCGTGCCTCGTAGCTTATCTTAACTCAACTTTTACTAGAAAGAAGAATTCAATCGTAATTATACTTTTTATTTCATCGATCTACTAAAAGTCGTTAAAAGAAAGAAAGAAAAGGTTGAAAATATCTCAATCGGATAAATTTTCTTATTTTCCTCGCATAAAGCATTTTGCCATAGAATAAACGATAAAATAATAATAATAATAATAATAATAATAATAATAATAATAATAATAATAATATGAATTTTAATGAACTTAAGAGAAATTGAATCAAGAGAAATGAATCAAGACGAATTTAATCGAATCGAATCGAATGAGCTGAGACTAAATATTGCAGTACTACAATAGTATGTTATAAGTATGTAGGTAGTTGGTTTCCCCCGGTTGAATAATGGTACAATAAATGTGGAATAGAAAGTTTTAGTTTGGAGTGGAATGTTTTGTTGGGTGTGCTGATGTGAGCTCCTCTTATCTAATTAATGAATAAATTTATGTACTTATTATACTTTAAATAAACTATTGAATTTTTTAAAACATGATCGAAAATAAATTGAGCTAACGAAGGAAGAATAATTGGCCTTGTTTTTATCTCCTTGGAGATGATATAAACATGGTACCTGTTGTTAAGTACTTGAAGTATAATAAGAAATGAATCACTTTTTTTACTTTACGGCATACTGTAGAATTTAAAATTAAGATGTTTAAAATGATTATTATCTCCCTTTGAAATTATTATGTTTTGTGTTGATATGTTTGTGTGTTTTGTTTTCTTTAACAAAAAGAATATACGCTAGGATAGATAGCTCAATGTTTCCAAATTGAGCCTTCTGACTTCGTTGATAACTAAAATGTCCAAAAGCTGCTGCCTGATTCAGTATTGGTTGATTGAAATAAATGAGGAAGGTGACTTGACTGACTATTTGGTGTAAATTGCAAAAGCTGATTCATTTTAGTTAATAAGTTGGATTTTGGAGGACACGATTTGTAATTTAAATGGGAGTTCTCGCCTATATATACAGACACTTCCCGTTGATCTCTACATTCAACTCTCACTAAACCAATTAACCAAACCTTGTTTGTTGCTCTCTCTGTATTCACCATGTCTTAGCCATTACATTCTTTCCTCAGCTTCACTTTTCTCTGTATTTTCAATTCAAGCATCCTTCTCATCTTTAACTTGTCAAACTGTTACATTTATAATCATGTCTGATTCCATAATACTTAACGCGAGCTTCGATGTTGAAGCTCAACAATCTCTACTGGAGGAAATTGTTGCTGAAGATCAGATAGCATCCCAAGAACTCGAAACTCGTGATGGAACCGCAAGATCGAAGACCTGGGGGAGGCTTTTCTTGCTTCTCCGTTCGGTTCAAGTCTTCAAATTAGCTTCCTCTGATCCTACTCCAAGGTTATTTCCTCCGTCGCCGGTAGCCCTGTTGCCACCGACGAGATCATACTCACCCAAATTCAGGTATATTGCTTCATAAAATCTCCATTTCTCATTCGAGTTAACTCCGTTTTGTTTTGGTGGTTTAGGCCGGCAGTGGTTTAGGGAGGTGGAGGATGAGATTTAGAGAGAATATGAAGAGAGAGTGGTTTGGTAATTGTGAGAGGATGATAGATGAAGTGGGTATATAAAAGGGTACAATTGACATTTTACAAGGAGATTTTGGGTGACTTTTTATGAATTGGTACCGGTCTCTGGACATGGATGTCACAAGGCCTTTTGTTTTCTTCTTGTTATTATGTTCCTCTGTATTTGTTCATTAAAATTTTCTAGTTTTCTGTTATTCTTGTTTTTTGTTAGTTAGTAATAATGTGATACTGTTTCATTTGATTTTGTTTCTTCTTTTGTACACTTTAGCCTGTTATCCTTTGTTTCTTCAAAGTCTACTTTCTTTTATTTTTATGTTTTGGCCTATTTGGTTTGCTAGTTCAATTACGTAATGCTGGTGAGCTAATAGTACTTTTCGGTTCATCAGGAGACGGTTATAGCAGCAGCAGTTGAGATTTCGGCAGAATCAGTTGAGGATACTGTTGCTCAGGTTCAGAACATCAATATCGAGCTCCAAAGCTTGTCTCAAAGGCTTATAACTGAAATTGTTAAGGATAAGAACTTGCAGGATCTTGATAATTTTGGAGGAGTTGAGGGAGTAGCAGTAGCACTCAACTCAGATTTGGATAACGGGATCGGAATCTCCACAGTTCCGGAAGCCAACCGATGCATCAATCCAGACCAGGTTCAAATCTTGATAATCACTGTCCTCAAGTGTTTCTTAGGGGCCTGCAAGAATTACACGGTCCTATTACTTGCTGTTGCTGCAGCGTTGTCCGTGGTATTCGGAATCAATGAGAAAGGTGGATATGCCGGTTGGTTTGATGGAGCCACTGTCATATTCACCATCTTTTTACTCATCGTTGGGACAACCATACTTGATTGTCTGAAAGAAATCAAGTTTGACAAGAGCTTCAGGAACTTGATAGAAAGCCGGATGAAGGTTCGAGTAATCAGAGGAGGAGCCCATTCGGTTGTTCCTGCAAATGAGCTCCAGGTTGGCGATATAGTGTTTCTTCGAAAGGGAGAACAAGTTCCGTGTGATGGTATATTTGTGCCAGGTGATCAGTCACTTCAACTTGAAGGACCAGCCGAATCCAACATGATGATCAGCGTGGAAAATCCATTCTTGTTTTATGGTTCTAGAGTGATCAATGGAAGTTGCCGGATGATTGTGACATCCGTGGGGAAGTACACGACATGGGGTGAGATGATGTCTAAATCGATGGATTCATCAGACAAAATGTGCGAATTTGAGTTGTACCTACATAAGTTGAATACTTGCATACACTTATCCGGGCTTTTGATATCCATCCTCATTGTTGTTGTATTGTTTCTCCGCTACAAAGAGGGCAAGTTAGACGATGAAAATGGATTTAGACCGGAGATGAAGGGAGAGCCATCTCAAGTGAAAACAATCACGGATGCGATCAAGGGTATTGTCATTGGATCAAGTGGGAGGGCGAGAGTGTTAATAGCTTTGTTGAGTGTTTCGTTGATCGGAATTATGGAGGGTATGCCTTTTGTGATCTCTCTTGCAGTCGCTATCTGGAATGCCAAAACTCTAATAGCCCATAAGGCCTCCGCTAGAGATTACCTAGCCTTTGTTAAGATGGCATCTGTCACAGCCATTTGTACAGACAAGTTTGGGGGGTTGACAGAGCACGAGAACGTGGTCAGCAAACTCTATATTGGTGAAGAGTTTGTGAATGAAAGCACTATAGTATCTCCTGATGTTCTTGAAAGATTACGTGATGGTATTGGTACATTACGTCTTGTACCACTGCAAGACTGTGAGTCCAAGGTAGAACCTCTTGTCTCATGGGCTGAGGCGAAGCTGGGTATGAAAACAGAATCGTTGAGTGAGGAGTTCAAGATCATAAGATGCAATGGGTGTAACCCCTTCAAAGAATGTTGCCAGGTGTTGCTTGAAAAGAATGGGACGGCAAAATACTTGCACTACAAAGGACCTCCATTCAAAATGCTAACATCGTGTTCAGCGTACTATGATGCCAATGGGAAAGTGCAACAGATAGATGACCGAAGGAAGAGCATGTTGGAGACTGCAATTCGACGGATGCAAGCCGAAGACAAAGCAGAAGTGATTGCATATGCTTGTAAAGACGAGGAGGCATCATCAGTTGAGTCGAACAGCTTAATCTTCTTGGGAATGATTAGCTTGATCAACACGAAAGGGGAAGACACAAAGAGGGCTGTCAAAACATTAACCAAGGAGGAGTTAGGACCATTATCGCCTCCGGAGATGATATTGCAGTACTTGAAACAATTTGCCAGAAATGTGGGCTTGTGACTGATGAATTAGAGAATCTGGTGCTTTCGGCTGAAGAGTTTAGGGCCTGGAACGATGAAGAGAGAAAGAACAAGGTTGAAAAGATATGCGCTGTAGGAAATTGCCTCCCATCTGATAAAGTGCTTCTAGTCAAGTGTTTGAGAGAGAGAGGTGATGTTGTGGCGCTAGTAGGGCAGCGAACTTTGGATGCTCCAGCACTCAAACAAGCTGATATTGGGCTCACATTTGGGACTTGGAGCTCCGAGGTGGCAAGGGGGAGCGCTCACATCAACATATGGGACGGCGACTTCAGTTTCCTAGTCAACGTGATTGAAAAGGGAAGATCTTTCCAAGAGAACATCCGGAAATTCATCCAGTTGCAGCTCATAATTACCACCGCCAGCTTATGTATAAACTTCGCCTCAACCGTGTTTCTGGGGGATGCTGCAATGACACCAATCCAGCTTTTCTGGTTAAACTTGGTCATGACAATGTTTGGAGGCTTGGCATTGTTATTAGGACCAGCAACTGAGGTGTTAATGAAAATGCCGCCTGTGAGGTCGTCTCTAAGTTTGATCATCACCAAAGCCATGTTGAGGAATATAGCTATCCAGGCTTCTTACCAGACAACTATTTTTGTGACTCTTCAGCAGAAAAGACATGTCTTGTTGGGGAAACGAAGTGACCAGCTTAATTCATTGGTGTACAACGGATTCTTCGTTTGTCAGATATTCAACAAATTCATCGCGCGGAACCCTGCAGGTATTAACATTTTCAGGGGCATGTTTAACAAAAGTCGGTGGCTTTTAGGGGCTACTGTTGTGATCATAATATGTCAAGTCATATACGGGTTGGCAGAGGTGGTGATTGGGAGTAGCCCTGGTTTGAACTGGAGGCTATGGTTCTTGTGTTTAGCCATTGGATTCTTTTGCTTGGTGTTTGATTATCTAGGGAAGATGATCACCTCAAGTTTATTTGGAGAATAGTGGCTTCTTTTCCAAGCATGCCTTTCTCAGTCAGGTGCTCAAGGTTGATTCTTTAATTAGTTCATTTTGTTTCTCTTGTGTAATTAGTCTTTGATTCATAGTCTTGTTGTATTATAGGATTTTGAATTTGCCCCCTGGGAAATGTATGATTTCATTCCTATGGTGAGGTTATTAGTGAATAAGCCACTTATAGTTGTGGTTTTATGTATGTAACACATGATGAATTTATAGATGTAACTCCACTGTACAGTCTGCACATTCTGTTTATATAAAATCTTGTTTTCCTGTAATGGCTTACTTATATTTGAATTCTTTACAGAAATCAAAGTTTATAGATGTAACTCTTCCGTACAGTCTGCACATTATCTGTTTATATGTATATATAACTTCTTGTTTTTCTGTAATGGCTTGCTTATTTTTGAATTCTGTAAAGAAATCAGACTGTATAGTCTAGCAGGTTGTTATTGGCAGCAGTCCTGAATTGAGCTGGAGGCTGTGTGCTGCTCAAGATTGATTCTTTACTTCATTCTTTTCTCGCTTCTAGATCGCCTTTGGCCCTTGTATGTATTTTAGTTCTACCCTCTTTCGGGTAGATGAGTTTGCATAGTGCAGAGTGTGTTAATCGAACCGTGTTTAGGAGTTAGCAGATTTGTAAAGAAAGTGCCAAAGGAAAACAGTATATTGACAGGCTTACTAGTGTAACACAAAGGGTTTATTTCCTTGAAGAAAACTAATCTTCTTGCTTTCATGCAATGACAGTCACAGGAAAACTAGCAGGCAATGCAGCATGGTCCATGACAGCTAAACAAAACTGTATGATTTATGACAGATTGACAGCTGAACAAAACTGAAAACAGTCGTAGTATATACCAAACAGTGGGATGATACTTTTCAGTATGAACTGATTACACGGAATTCCAAATTCATTAGTAACTGAACATCACCAAAAGCTCTTAAACCCCTTCAAGTCATTTACAAATTTTCAGAACAGAACACTACAGATTCCCAGTGGCTTGTCGGATAGTCCAAGAAACGGAAAAAAAATTACCCAGCCTACAGATTTAACGTCAACAACAATTATCATTACAACTAATGATGATGTCCTGTTAAAGGGTTTCCAAGAATTCAGAGTCCACAAAGAAGAGAAGGAAACACATTCTAATGGAACCATTCAACATGAACAACCTCCACCAGCTGTTGTGCTATGTTCACCTGCTGCTGCTTGATTCTCATCGGCTTGTAAAACTACAGTTTTCCCATTTCCTGACCAGGAGGGATCTTTTTGCTTGATTTCTTGAGACTGAATCACTTTCCGACTTAAGATGTTGTAGATTTCTCTCACAACAGTCTGAAATGCAGCAGTAACGTTAGAGGAGTCTAGTGCTGAAGTTTCAATGAAAAACAGACCTTGAGCTTCAGCCAAGGATTTGCCTTCGGCAGTTGTGACCTCCCGAGCATCTTTGAGATCCGACTTGTTTCCCACCAATATTGTTACTACATTCATGTCGGAGTGAGCTGTTTACAAGCAAACAATGTTCTCATTAAAATGTTCCCACAAGCTAGATAAGTAACAAAACAGAAATGTCAACTCTCTTTTGGCAATGCACAGAGTAAAATGATTAACAATAGTTTATAGATTTATCATCAGATCAAAGGAAAAAACAAAACCAAAAAATAATATAATTTCATTCTCAAATTTCATGGATGTTAGGTCCTCAGAGCAGTGCCGAAGAGAGGGCGCAGACGATACTTTTTTTTCAAAGAGAAGAATATAAATAAACATTCTAATGTTTGAGAAAATATCTCAGAATTTAACAGGTTCCCCAAGATTACCAAACACTCAAAACATACAGGAGTATAAAAATTTGTTTCACAATCTGTGAATCTCACCGAACACTTTCTTAGACAAAAATGAAATTTTCTATTCATAGCGTGAATTTCACGGGACACCCTATGGCTTGTCAGTTGTCAGCATATAGGCGGCTCTATACTTTTTTTTCAGAGTCAACAGTTTCTGGACTTTGAAGTAAACAAAAAGTGAAATATTATCCAAACGACAAATACACAGGACATTTGCAAGCAATCCAGTCCATGACTCGACTTGAGATTTCATGTAACATCATAAACATCTAGTAAGGGTGGACCTAATTGATTCTTGTAATATAGAAAAAGGACATAAGGACAAGTGGAAAAGGAAGATACAGGTATAAAAGATATAGAAAAGAAAAAAAAGAAAAAGGCAAATTCTTACTGTGAAGTTCGTTAAGCCACCTGCCAACATCTTCAAAAGTCTGCCGTCTGCTGATATCATAGACTACAAGTGCTCCAACAGCACCTCTATAGTATGCAGACGTGACAGCCCTAAACCGTTCCTGACCTGCTGTGTCCCAGATCTGAGCCTTAACTTCCTTTCCGTTTATTTCCATCTTTTGAGTCTGAAATTCTACCCCGATAGTAGACTTTGAATTAGGGTAAAACTCATCTCTAGCAAATCTAGCAAGCAAGTTTGATTTACCAACAGCTGAATCACCAATCAAAACAATTTTGAAAAGGTAATCTTCAGTTTGTTCCTCGTCCGTATAAAAGGCCATCTTCACCTTTCAAATATCCAAGCTATAAAACCATACTTCTCTACTGTGGTATATACTGACAAAAACAGGACTGTTGTAAATGGCACACAATAAAGGGTATCAAAAGCTACAGATGGTTCATCAAGAACGAGGAACAAACTACAGAGGTCAAGAATAACAGGTCTGAGAGGAATTGCTGCAAGCTTGTAAGCAGGAATACTTGTCTAAGAAACAAGGATAGAATCAGCAGAGTACATTAAAAGATGAAGTGAGCCAACTGCTTGCTTGTCCTCCCAAAAGAAACAGCTTTTCTATCAGCCACTGTGTCAGACAGCCAGCTTGCAGTTATCTATTCCTGCCAGGCCACCTTTGTAAATGGCAAGAGCTATAGTACCTGCATTGTCAAGCAACTGTAAGAACCAAGAATCTTGATCAATCTAGTGGAGATTTCCATGAATAAGAGAAAACAATTTGGAATCATTTCAAGGATAAATTCTACTATAAAACCATTCTTCCAATATTGCACCTGTTACAAAAATATCTATGAGTCCTTTCTCATGCTCTTTTCCAATACTTGTTTTAAATCAGTAAACAGTTAGAGTTTAATCTAACAAGGCACTGCATTTCACATTAAACTATAATAGAGTCATACTTCATTAGAAAATGAAGAAAGAAGTCAGCGAACTGAACACACAAAGGTTTCTTTGAACCTAAAAAGCTAATTAGACGATAAATCTACAGCATGATCTATTTTGCAGCATCTGGTACTTCTAGTATAAGTTCGTCCTAGATATCCTCCAGAAAGCAAAATAGATAATGATGACAAAATCCTGTTTCATCAGGTTGACAAACACGAAAGAAGCCAGTTTTCGTGAAAAATGGTACTGAAGGAGTACCCTCAATGACTATTATGTCAGCCATTTTATTTACCATACGCTAACTTTTCATAAGAAAAATATGAATGACTAGTATTTCCATACCAGATGCTTAACTGAGTGATAAGATTAAGCAAGCTAGACATAAAACAGAGACACTATATAAGCATCAGTAACTCATGACCAACTCCCACTAATATGTAAAGTCAATAGAGGGAAACATTATTAACAGAAAAGCGGAGACATTTCTTTTTCAGGTTTAGAGCTTTTGCAAAGTGCATCGACAAAGCAAAAGCAGCAAATAGGTCATTAGTTTGAGAGGGGTCAGAATGTATGATGCTCAATCCATGTATAGAACAGTTGAATGTTATAGTATTCTACATCAAAGAATCCCACAAAAGTAAAGAAATAAATCCTGCGACTTCAAGAAAGTTAGCGATCAAGCTAGGCAACGCCGTACAGCTACATCCAACACTCATCACAGATCAATTACTACAGTCTCAAAGGAAAGATCTTTTTTGCCCATATCTATATTTCGAGCATTGAAAGTAAAATGCAGCTTCTGGTGAGCAGTTAAATTCGTTAAAGTAAATCAATGTACAAAGCATGAGTACACTATACTCCAATATCGCCTCTCATACGACACGGTCCAGCGAATTAAAAGCAAAACCGGAATAAAAAAGAAACTAGTACATTATGACTTTCAACTGTTTACATTCACATAGACGATCATAAAGGATAAATAAATCCCTTTTGGTGGTAAGGCTGCTTTTAGCTAATAAATCACATTCACCTGACAAAAATTGCAATCATCTCCAACTTTGAGAGATTTCATTTGAGTGAGAAACACAGAGAGCAAGAAAAGATTCCACAATGGTTATCCTTTAAAGAGAGAAAGCAGAGAGGAAAGCGACATGACTGAAGATTTGTGTGGAGGCATTATCGTGGTGGTGAATCTGAAATGAAACTTACCCACTTGGAGAAAAAACTGAAAGTGACTGTTGAGCGTTAAAATTGAGTGATCAAATCAGAAGCGTTTGAGCTGCAGATCAAGGATGGGAAATTGGAAGGGAGATGGAGAAAAAAGAAGGATCAAAGGGTTGAAATTGAAAGGAATCTAGATTATCTATCTAGGGTTGGGTTGGGTTTCAAGATTTGACGAGAGAGAGAGAGAAGAAGAAGGAAGGAGAGAGGAAGAAGTCTTGGTGGCGAGACAGAGAAGAGAAATTATGACACTGTAGCTATAGAGAGAGAGAGACAACCACCTGCTTGCTAATTGGGCCTCATTTCGGTTCTTCAACCTTTCGGGTCGACCCGGCTTCAAGCCCAAATTATTTCAAGAACACATGGTCCCTTTTTTTCCCTCAAATTCTTCATTTTTTTTTCCACATGTAACGCTCCAAAGTTTCAAATCAAATTCAAATAGTTTAAATGGATAGAGAACGCTACTCATACCAACAAGGTGTACCTTTCTTTTCGAAAATACATCTATAAGAACTCCAGAGTTAAGCCATTGCCTTGAAGAATCTAGACGCAGAATCAACCTAAGCCTCCTGTCATGCAGTGACAAAGCCGACTTGAAAGACTCGCAGACAATGGCATTTACCATTAGCCATCCGGATTGCTACAATACAAATCATGAAGATTTGGAAAAAGATTCAAGTAAAGTCGGTTTATTCTATGCTACGGTGAGTTCAATGCAGACACTAGATATACATATGTAGGACCAAACGTAGAGTGAGATATGTATATGTCTCACTTTTTATGTGTATAATGTATAGTGTATGCATTGCTTTCGCATTTAGCATAGAACTTACAAGAGCTCATCATGTTATGAAATTCATATTGTTGGAAAGGTTATCGAGTCATTAATCAAATAATGTAAACGAATCATTTTTTTTTTTATTGGTTATTTTATCATTTTTTGTTAAATGGATGGTTTTGCAAATCATTTTTTGAATCCTGCGGTTAGTTTAGATTTACTTTAGGGAAAATTGTTTATTATGAATAAAAGTTGCATTTCTGCATTTGCGTAGAATGAAAATGTTAATCTATGAAATGACACGTGTCATGTTATTATATACTATGTGTTATGTAATACCTCAATTAATCCATACTATGCAATAAAGTACTAGTATAAGAAATGGATAGTAACCTATTCCCTCCATCTTGGTCAAATCTTCTTATTTATTTTTGTTGTTCGTTTTTCAATTGCAAATTACTCATAATCTTAACCACAAAAACTAAAATTATATTGAAATGTATAATAATGATTTCGTCCTTGAACGGAATGGACGAAATGGACTGTATGAACACGACTAAACACTCAGGGTGTTCGTGTCGAAAACATGTGCGAACGGATAGGTATCTGATACGCCACATCATTTTATTTTTTAAAGACGCCACATGACATATTGAGAAATAAGAAAATAACACAATTTTAGATACTTGCAGAAAATACGTTCTTATGGTACTAATCCGACCTATACTTTACATGATTGAGGTAGTGCAGACTCAAAGGCCTGTCCTGGAGCTATGTTAATAGAACTAATAGGTTGTGAGGCCCAATAAGGAAATCCGTGGTCCAAATCCTACAAGTGTTCATGTAATTTATTAGGGACCCTAGTTATAGACATCTTTAAAATTTTGGTTAATTTGTGAAAATTCTAATTTTCCTAAATAGATTAAAAACTCCATACATTAATATCTTTAATCACAAAAATATTCTTATAAAGAGCTTATTCTTAAATGTAGTTTTTTTAAGTTGCTTATACACAAATCAAACCGTAAATTTTATTATTATAGAGCTTATTCATTTATAAAAGATTCTTTTGGAGTTTTTATCAGACAGAAAGACCATATTCTTCTCATACAATATAATTGTTTGGCATGATCATATTACACTAGTCTTAATATAGTCATTTTTATTGTATAGGAAAATCAAGCCCTTTTACTGGACTTTCTCTTAAAATTTATATACGTACAATAGTCAACACTTAAATTTGGCATAAAATGAGCACAACCTTATAAATCTTAAAATATTATGGCCCACCAATATTTAATGATGACACCTTACAAAAATTTTCAAATATAAAAAGTGTGTATAATATTTTAAAAGTTTAAAATATGTGGGTTCATAAACCATTTTAGTGAATCCTGCAGTTATGCGAAAAATACAAGAAGGATATATAAAATATAGGAGATGATTTGTTTTAGGAGTTCCACTACTAGTGCCTACTCCCTCTATTTCACTAGAATCTTTTCATTTTCGCACTTAACACGTTTCACTAAAATCTATCCATTTTTTAATAGAAATTCACTATCTATATTTCTTAATTTTTTAAGTTATTCTATTTCATACTTTATTAATTGTCACTCTTAATTTTTACCATCCAATTACAAAAAAATTATTAGCATACACCATTTTCACTCATCATCCTTAAAAATTGTACGTACAAGTTAAAAATGTAAAGCTTTTGAGAGAATGGATGAAGTATAATATTATGTAGGTAAAAGATCATTCCACATCAAAGTTGTAAGAAAACAATACCATTTCTTACCGTATGTTTGGTGCAACATGATGAGTCACATTTTCAGATGGTTTCATCTTACTTGATCAAAATAAGGTGATTTGACTATATTAAGATGCGAACGCCAATAAGATGATCGCTATCATTAGATGATTAGTTTGAGTCTACTCCATGTACTTTATATACAATTACATTAGTCATCTTTAGTCTGTTTTGTCAAACAAGGAAGGCTCTTGCTGCCTCATGTGTAGAGGAAAGAAGAGTTCTCTTCTCCTCCCGTCCTAGCAATGCCGCCTCATGTGTAGAGGAAAGAAGAGTTCTCTTCTCCTCTAAACTATATTTCTTCCAAATTCACCATAAGAACACTACACTATACGTGGTTCATATATATAGACTGTGAACATGTTATGTTTTGGCTTTGTGGTTCATTTTCTAGCCTGAAGGAAGAACATGTGGTGTCTGTATTTTCATGATCCTCGCCATGTGATTCATGGTTTAGATATGGAAGCAATGGAGAAGGGGCTTCGTAGAAACTCGATCTCGTTACAACGATACATTTCATGTACATATGAATCTAGATTCCTTCATCAAACTCACACTAACACACTTGGACTTTTATCCGGAGAATAAAGTCTTGGACCGAAAAGGATTAAGGCGTGCGAATCCACCACGAGACGGACTAATTCTTGTATGACTATTCAGTTTCCATCTTCATAGTTAGGTCATAGGTGGAGTCCATGTACAACAGCTAGATGAGCATGGACATTAGATAGTTTGTTAATCTTATAGATGTGTAATACTTATCTCTTATCATCGATCATTGTCTTTCTACCAGTCCAAGTTTGCTGCAAAATTTGCCCCAAATTAGTTGATATAAGTATATAACAAGGAATTCCTATGTAGACGACAAAAGGTGTGAGCATCACACTTGCATATTTGAAGAATCTGGGTGCTGTTGAAACTCCAGTTGTCACCATTGGACCTTAAGACCAGGAGTCTAATAAAAAATATTTATGGTTCAAACATGGGACCAAATATTTGGATCTTCTTTCTTTAATTTTATTAAAGTACGTTATCATCATCTTCTTTTAGATGTATTTCATTGCATTTCTCAATCATCATCCCAAGACTTTTAAAGCAAGTAGAATAAACAGTCTAGGTCCAAATCAACCACTATTTAATCAGTTTATTACACAACATATTACAGTGGAATAATTATTATAATCTGTCTTGTAATCAACATAGTGTTGTCGAAAACTGCTTAATTTCCTCCGAATTCTAAGACATTTTTTTGTTCCAATCAATTCATGTCTTTGAGCTAGCTGGTTTGTTCGAAGATATACTTCCTGCATAAAACATGTTATCGTAAAAATCATTCTATTACAAGTTTATGTACTACATCAAAATAACTTTTATAATGCTCGTCATTGAAATCTATGATTGAGTTCATGTGCAAATTATCAATAAATTACACCTTTTGTTCTCAATAATCCATTCATTATAAATCGTGCTTCTTCAGAATCAATAAATTGAAAAAAATTCAACATACTTTGATAAAGTCCAATGCTTATAGTATGAAAAGCAGTATATGAATAAGAACGTTGATACTATAAAAGATTGCGACTCAATTAATGCTAATGTTAACCCAAAAATGATAAAAAGGAAATTTCCTTTAATTCACGAGTCCCTTTAAATCAAGATAATCTTTAAAGTAAGTACTAAAAGTTGGATTCTTTGAAAAGAAATGAATAGTTGGATTAATATGGAATTGCTTGATTCTGATACGGTATAGATAAATAGATAATTCTGTGACCCGTTTTCCTTAGAGAGTCAATAATTGGATAAACATTAGCATTAATTACCAAAAAATAAATAAAAATCTCTGAATTTGTTAAACACACTATATTTGAAGTTCTAGCACATGATTTTTTAGTTAAATATGTGATATTAATAGTTGTACGGTATATTGTACTAGCAGTAAAAGTTTCTACTACTACAAAATAGTTTTAACAGAGAGGAAAATATTTTCAGATTTTATAATTATTATGCAAAATTTTATAGTAGGCTTTTTCATCAAATTACGAGGCCATTTTAATTAAGTCTTCTAACTTTTTGAGTTTTCATCAGAATTTTAATGGGCTTGTGTTTTAAACGCTTTTTAGCTTCATTGTTATAAGTTTCGATTTTAAGAAAATTCATTAATGTTTGATATATTATACAAAAAACAAATTAAAGTTGTAAAAGTATAAGTTTTAGTGTTTGCAAAAATTAATTTAATTAGTTGATTTTAATTGAAAAAAACTACTATCTACTCAAAGTAGATAAAATATCGTATTGCTTCTTTCACTACATTCGCTTTTTTCCATAAGTCATACAGGTTTCAATATAAAACACTAAAAAACTACTTTTCATTCTTCAAAAGTACAAAAATATTTTTTTAAGCATTTGCAAATACAAGCTTATACCGTTTACAAGTTTAATCGAGAGAAGGTTACAAATATAACTCTAGTAAAAATTTTATTCTATAAAAATCAAGCACAAATTTTCACAAATCAAATAAAATTTAATTGATATTTGTCATTATACCCCCAATTAAAATTTACTAAAGTAAAGTTAAGTGGCTAAGGTACATTTATCCATTACTATAGTCTTTAGTCGATTTGAATTCTATATATAAGGTGCTCACGTCAAAATCGTCGCTCGTTGTATAGGGATGAGCAAAAAGAGTCAGCAATAGTCTTTAACTCTCTTTCTCTGTTCGGCAGACTCTCATTTACTCTCGCTTCTTCTCATCTCTCCATACATTCATACAATTGGGTTTCACAATCCCTGATCTTGTTCACTCAAACAGACACAGGTAACGTTACAATCCTTAGTTTTTCAAATTTCCAAGAAACTAATTTTCTTTTGTTATCAAGATTCTGTCTTTGGGCTTTTGTTGCTGTTTTTCAGGTTCTGTACCTCTTTTCTCTGTTTCTTGGAAAGTTAGTATTTTTATTACTATGTGTGATTTTGTTTCATACATCATTGTTAGTGGTGGGGTAAGAAACTTTTGTTTGATGGAGGTGGTGGAAGATTTACCTCTATTTGTGATGCAAAAGATGCAATTTTTATCTTGTTCTGTAGTTTTCACTGTCTTGATTTTGTTAGTTAGGATTTAATCAATGTGCAAATTGAAAGATTTTGCATTATTCACTGGATTTAATCCGTGATTCTCTAATTTGCGTTATAATTTCACTGGATTGTCTCTCTTCACTAGTCAAGTCAGAAGTGTTTATCTTTACCATCCATTTTGAGAATTTACCAACTAGAAAGGTCATTGAATCCTGTCATATCTTGTGCTTTACTTAATTTTTTTATAGGACCATGTTATCCATGACAGTGTATATGCCTTTATATTGTACTCATCATTGCATAATTTTGTCTCTCACTGTTGCTTTTAGACTAATCTTAAAATAATTGATGAAAATGTTAATTGCCAAGATTTTCATGATCACTGCGTCAAGGGTGCTTGCTTCCTACTTACGTGTTTCGGTTTGTTTTAGGTAGAACTAATTTGCTGAAGTGATTATCAAGTTTGGTGCAAAATGGAGGGAGGTGCTGTGAAACCTGATAAAACAGAATTCACTGAATGCTGGCGTACGAGCTTTCAGAGACCATATATTATGCGGCTTGCTTTATCAGCTGGCATAGGCGGACTGTTGTTTGGTTATGACACTGGTAAAGTAAAATTAAATTTTAACAGCATATCCTTGTTACTTTCACATAGCTTAGAGAATACTACGAAAGTAGTTATATTAACTCTACGAAAGTTTATGTTATGAGTGTGATAATGTTCGTGATTCTTACTAGGTGTTATTTCTGGTGCTTTGCTATACATACGAGATGACTTCAAGTCCGTTAATAAGCATACATGGTTGCAGGTACATGATTGCAGTGTTATATTACTTCAAAGTTTCATAATTCCACGAAATGGGGTGTGTATAAATTTCCCCTTTTAACCAATATGCAGGAAACGATTGTGAGCACGGCTGTCGCAGGAGCTATTGTTGGTGCAGCATTTGGTGGTTATCTGAATGATAAATATGGCCGGAGAAAATCCATTCTTCTGGCTGATATATTATTTTTAGCTGGCGCTATTATCATGGCTGCTTCTGTAGCTCCATGGATGATTATCCTTGGACGAGTATTTGTGGGTCTGGGAGTCGGGATGGCTTCCATGACTTCTCCTCTTTATATTTCAGAAGCTTCTCCCGCTCGAATCAGAGGAGCGTTAGTTAGCACAAATGGGTTGCTCATTACGGGAGGTCAATTTTTGTCCTATCTTATTAACTTGGCATTCACTAAGGTAATATTTACTTATTTCAAGACTTTCCACTTTCGTGTTTTCAAATATGGTTCATTTAGATTAAAGTAATGTATCAATACTGTTTTTCAGACACCTGGAACGTGGCGCTGGATGCTCGGTGTAGCAGGAGTTCCAGCCGTTGTTCAGTTCATTTTAATGCTATCGCTTCCTGAATCTCCAAGATGGCTATATCGACAGGTACGTCTTGTTTCGGATTCAAATACATTTTTCGTGACCTTTGTTTCAGTATAAGGATAGTTCTTTGCTACACAACTATCACTGACTTTCGAAACTTCAAATAGAACAAGGTAAAAGAAGCAAGGTCTATTTTGGAGAAAATTTACCCTGCCAACGAAGTTGAAGAAGAAATGAAGGCTTTACAAACATCCATCGAAACAGAGATTGCTGAAGAGGGGTCCATTGGGGACGGCTTAGTTTCGAAACTGAGAAATGTCTGGGGAAATGATGTTGTACGTAGAGGTCTCTATGCAGGTATAACTGTCCAAGTCGCACAGCAATTTGTGGGCATAAACACCGTCATGTACTATAGTCCCACTATAGTCCAGTTTGCAGGGTTCGCCTCAAACCAGACGGCTTTAGCACTGTCCCTCATCACTTCAGGTCTAAATGCGATTGGATCTATTGTTAGCATGGCTTTTGTTGATAGATATGGGAGGAGGAGGCTGATGATCATATCGATGTTTGGAATTATAATTTGCTTGGTTGCATTATCTGTCCTGTTTTACGAAGCTTCTGATCATGCACCACTTATTAGTAGCTCTGAATCACTCCACTTTGGGAGAAACTCTACGTGTTCTAATTTCTTGCGAGCCAACCAACCGACAAACTGGAATTGTATGTCATGCTTGCAATCATCTTCCGACTGTGCCTTTTGTGCTAGTGGAGGTAGCAAGGTAACATTTCAGTTGGAAACTTCTTTACATGCTTGTCCTTGCAAACAGATCAAAATTAATATTCGTAATATTGTGTTTTCATTTTGCAAATATTTTCCTGCTTGTTGGTTTCATATGTTATCTTTTGTTAACCTTGCATTGATATGATATCAGTATCATCCTGGAGCATGCTTGGCTGCAACAGATGCTGTAAAAGGCATGTGCAGTGGGGAGCGCCGGACATGGTACACGAAAGGTTGCCCCAGCCGGTTCGGCATTTTCACGGTTCTGCTACTCGGGGCATACATCATATCTTACTCACCCGGTATGGGAACGGCTCCTTGGATCGTCAACTCTGAGATCTACCCCCTGAGATACAGAGGCATCGGAGGTGGAATTGCAGCCGTCTCTAATTGGGTTTCAAATCTCATTGTTAGCGAGACGTTCTTGACACTGACGGAAGCTCTTGGCTCAGCTGGAACGTTCCTGTTATTTGCTGGTTTTTCAACCCTCGGTCTGATAGCCATATTCTTTTTTGTACCGGAAACGAAGGGCCTGCAGTTTGAGGAAGTAGAGAAGATGCTGCAGAAGGGATACAGACCTAAACTCTGCTGGTCATCAAAGGATCAAGAAGATGATGAAGATGCTAAATGAAGAGTATACAAGTATACTCTTGATTTGGATGAAGCATTGGCTACTGGCATACTATTATGTATGGATTCTCAGGTTTAATTAAGCATTGAGAGTCCAGGAAATTGGTTAAATTATAAAGTAAATTAATGTTCTAGCTGTGTCCTTATATATCATTCCTTTGATGTAATGAGACTGTAGAGAGATTGTAGACATTTTCTCCTAAACTGTGATTATTTCTGTGACTTGATACTAGTTTCTTCAATAAAGAGAAAACAGTGTTTGTAGTCTGTAAATTGGACAGTGTTTATAGTTTAACTTCAATTACTGGGATAACCTGGAATTCAAAAGTATGACAAGTAGAGACGTTTAGCATTTGTCATTGCACACACTTCAGTTGACTCAGGTTTACTGTAAATTGACAATGTTTATAGTTTAATTGTATTGTGTTCTCACATTCCAAGTAAACAAATAAAAACACAAGCAACTAGCCGAGTTCAGTATAATCAAACCTAAAGCACCAAAACCAAAAGAATCTCTTGAAAAATTATTATGTCAAACAGGCAAAGCTTATGAGCCAATTCATTTGCCTCGCGACGAATGTGACGGAAAGACACACCGCAAACTGAGAACAGGACTGCTGAATTTCTGCGTACAATGCACTGGCTGATGACAACACTGTAATTGGAAATATTTCAAGAGGTGTTTGTGTTAATTTCCCAACATAACTATGACCTTTCGGACAAAATATTTGTAACTGAAGTAATCGAATTTTCTCTCTCTTTCTTATTTTTAAAAAAAATTATTTCTCTTACACCAATCAATCTAACCAGAAAATTCATGTAAAAGTAGCATAATCAACAAGTCTTTAAATATTAAGTAGGTATTCTCAAAAATAAAAAAAATTAAGTAGGCCGGTTTTAATTATTGAGCAAAGTCTGCTAAAAGGCTTGATTTTCCTACACAGTAGAAAAAAATCATATTATATTAGTGTAAATTATATGTGCAGGTCAAACACTTATGTCGTTGTAATATGGTCTTTACTCACATTTAAGAAAATCAGGTTCTTTTTCAAGAATTTCATGAGAGTATATACATATACGAGTCGGGGAGTTTTAACGTCAAGCCACTTTGGATATATATCTCAAACTACTATACTATGCAAAAGAGGATTATTCACTTATGAATGTGCTTACATATTTATGTCTCTAGGTAATACATTGCTTCATACTTGCCCAAAACATCTGCTACACCATTACTTCCGTGGATATATATCTCAAACTACTATACTATGCAAAAGAGGATTATTCACTTATGAATGTGCTTACATATTTATGTCTCTAGGTAATACATTGCTTCATACTTACCCAAAACATCTGCTACACCATTACTTCCGTGGTAAACAAAATAAGGTTCCACTGGCCTAAACACCTCACGAGTCTATTTAGAAATTTTAGCTTGTGGAACTAGATTGAATTGAGAAGGGAAAATTCTTGGAAGAATTAATGGATGTTGCAGTAACAGTGAGAATAACATTGTCTGTGCAGAGAAATTGATTTAAAGGGAGAAAACGGATTTTGGATGATGAAAGGTGTGTTTATACTTAAAGCCTTGTGACGTGTCGATCACTGGTTGGCTGGGATCACGTGGAATGACGTGAGAAGTCGTATAAATAGTGTTTGGCACTTTTATCGCTCATATTTCCAATTTTGTAATGTAAAATCGCTTTTCTTTCTTCTTCCTCGAAGCCGCTCGTGCTCGCTTTTTCTTCTTCTTCCAGAATCGATTATCTTGGTGATTGATTGTAACTTGTGGTTGAATAATCAATAAGAAGATCTCGTATTTCTCCGTGGACGAGGGCTATTGCCGAACCACGAAATCGCTGGTTTCGATTGCTTGGAGTGTTTACAATTTTTTGGGAATATTGATTGTTGTTGTCACTGTGATTACAATTGTTGGTGCAACAGTCATTGATAATTTGTTCGGTTTGGAGTTGATTGTTTGAGTTGATTCTAAGAACAATACGCAACAATCAAGCGCTCGTGGGAAGTGAAATCAGCTCAAGAACGGTTATGGCGACAATGACAAGATTTGACATTGAGAAACTGACAGAGAAGATCGATTTCTCATTGTGGAAGGCAAAGATGGAGGCTCTACTGGTTCAACAGGGATTAGAGCAAGCTCTGCTAGGTGATGCTGGATTTCCTAAGGAATTTGATGATGCTGAGAAGAAGCATATCATAGGAAAGGCACGAAGCTCATTGATTCTTTCATTGGGGGACAAAGCACTGATTGAAGTAGTTAAAGAAAAGACTGCAAAGGCAGTTTGGGACAAGTTGGAATCTCTGTATCATGTCAAGTCATCTGCAAGTAAAATGCATTTGAAGCAAAAGTTGTTCTCATTCAAAATGAGGGCTGACAGATCAATTCTTGATCAGGTTGATGAATTCAATAAGTTGTGTATGGACATTGAATCACTGGATGTGAAGGTGGAAGACAATGACAAGGCAGTGTTGTTGTTAAGTTCATTACCAAAGAATTATGAACACTTCATAGATTCCATAGTGATGACCAAGCCGGATGATCTCACAGCTGCAGATGTTGAGAAGGCTCGAGGAATAAATCGATCAAAAGAATGTTGAACTCACCGACACAAGAAATTTGAGAGTTTGTTTATCAAGGCCTTGGAACAAACATCATGCCAAAAGGGAAGATGACAATGCACCAAAGCAACAATCAAGGAATCAAGCTCAATGAATGATAACACGAGAAGAGGAAGTGCTTTACCAAGAAACCAGGTCACTTGAAGAAGAATTGCTTCTTGTTAAAGAGGGAAAGGAGAGGAGGAAAGGCACCTGAGCAAGGTGGAGCCAACACAGCAGATTTGGTTGAATCCTCAGATGCTTATGATTGTGCAGAGGTACTTTCTATTACTGATTCAAAGTGTGGTTTGAATTGGATTCTAAATTCAGGGTGCTCTTTTCACATATGCCCAATTAAAGAATGGTTTGAAGATTTCAAGTATGGGAACATGGGTAAAGTGTTGTTGGGAGATGATTATGCCTATAGCATTAAGGGCACTGGTAATATAAGGCTGAAAATGCATGATGGTGTAGTTAGAATTATTACCAATGTTAGATACATTCTTGACTTGAAGAGAAACTTGATAGCCCTAGGAACTCTTGATAAAATGGGATATAAGTATGAAGGGGAACACTTTTGTGATCAAGGCAAACCTCATAAATGGCATGTACATTATGGAAGGTGAAGTGGTGTCTGGTATAGCATATGTTGTTGCCAATGTTGTCAGAATCACAAGTAATCTGCTCGCAATAATGGATAAGGCACAGCTCTGGCATGAGAGATTAACCCATATCAGTGAAAAAGGGTTAAATGAACTATCTAAACAAGATGCCCTAGGTGGTGATAAGGTATCTAAGCTCAGTTTCTGTGAGATTTGTGTCATTGGTAAGGCTCACAAGACAAGCTATGAGACTGGAAAGCATACAACTAAGGGACCACTGGATTATGTTCACTCTGACTTATGGGGACCTGCAAGAACTGAAACCTTGAATGGAGGAAAGTACTTTATGTCAGTCATTGATGACTACTCAAGGAAGGTATGGCTCATGATCTTGAAATCAAAGGATGAAGCTTTCTAAGTTTAGGGATTGGTTGATTGAGATGGAGAATCGCATGGAGGAAACTCAAGTACCTCAGAATCGATAATGGGTCAGTACCTATCTGGGGAGTTTAATGAATTTTGCAACGGAAAAGGTATAATCAGGCACAAGACAATGCCAGGAACCCCTCAACAAAATGGAGTGGCTGAGAGATACAATAGGACTATCTTGGAAAGGATCAGGTGCATGCTAATCAGCTCTGATCTATCAAAAGGATTTTGGGGAGAAGCTGCAAACACAGCTTGTTATCTAATTAATAGGAGTCCCACTTCTGCACTACACTTCAAAACACCAGAGGAGGTTTGGTTAGGGCACACACCCAGGTATGATCACCTGAAAGTCTTTGGTTGTTTAGGTCTTGTTCACATAAAACAGGACAAACTAGATGCAAGAGCCCTAAGATGTGTGTTTCGATACCCAATGGGTAAAGGGATACAAACTTTGGAGCATTGATCAAGAAGTGCATTCTAAGTAGGGATGTTACATTCAATGAGAAGATAATGCCTCTAACTCAAAGTCATCAAGGACAAAGGCACAAGTGTCTCCTACACCGCACTACAGAGAAGGTGATAATACTAAGGTTGAGGTAGAGCATGTATGATACATGTGTTTGACACTTTGTTCATGAAAATGAAGAATCCTCAGGCACTGTTGGTACCACTGTTGATGCAATAGTCACAAACAGATCAAGGAGGACTGGCAGACAAGCACCAAACTTGTATGGTTTTGGAAGAGTAGGAAGTCCTACATGGTATCTTATGCAATCGAGCATTGCCGAGGAAGTTAACTATGCGTAACCAAACATCTATCATGAAGTCACATTTGCAAAGAGAAGTCTTTATGGTCGAAGCTATTCAAGAGGAACTGAGTCTCTTAACAAGAATAAGACTTGGAGTATTGTCACTGTACAAGGAATACCAAGTTGGTAGTCAGAAATGGATCTTTAAGAAGAAGGATGAAGCAGCTGTTGGTGGAAAAGTGAGATACAAGGCAAGGTTGGTGGCAAAAGGCTTCACTCAAAGAGAGGGCCTAGACTACACAGAGATCTTCTCTCCTGTAGTCAAGCACACATCAATCGTATCGTTGTCCATTGTTACTCAAGAGGGTCTCTTTCTGCAGCAAATGGATGTGAAGACTGCATTTTTGTATGGTAATCTAGAGGAGATAATATACATGAGGGTGCCAGATGGTGTAACTGTGAGTAATGCAGATACAAAGGCATGTTTACTCAAGAAATCTTTGTATGGCTTGAAGCAATCTCCTAGGCAGTGGTATAAAAGGTTTGATGAGTTTGTTGTTTCAGTGGGGTTCAAGAGAAGCAATATGACAAATGCATTTACCAAGTCAAAGCAAGATACAGGATACTTGTACTTATTGCTCTATGTGGATGACATTTTGATTGCTGGCAAGAGCATGGAGATGATTGAAGATGTTAAGGAGAATCTCAACAAGGAATTTGAGATGAAGGACTTGGGAAATGCAAAGAGAATTCTTGGAATGGATATTTGCAGAAGTCATGATCAACAAGTCACAACACTCACTCAAATGAGTTATTTGTCAAAGGTGCTGCATAAGTATAAGATGCATGAAAGTAAGCCTGCAGCTGTACCATTGAATCAAAGCATAAAGGTGTCAAGTGCTTAGTGTCCCACAGATGATTCAGAGAAAATGAAAATGGAATCTGTTCCATATGCAAGTGCTGTGGGGAGTATCATGTATACTATGGTGTGTTACAGGCCTGACTTAGCATATTCCATGAGTGTTATTAGCAGGTATATGAGCAATCCAGGCTATGCTCATTGGGAAATTGTTAAGGGAGTTCTAAGGTTTATTAAAGGAACACAGGATCATGGTTTATACTTCAAGGTTGCAGAGAAAACAGATCAACCATTGGTTGAATATGTAGATGCTGATTATGCATCAAATCTTAACACAAGGAAATCAAATACATGATATGTTTTTACTCTTTATGGGACTGCTGTTAGCTGGAAGAGTTCTCAACAACCTGTGGTAGCTTTATCAACTACAGAGGCAGAGTTTATAGCATTGACAGAGGCAGTGAAGGAAGCTTTGTGGTTGCAGGGACTGTTGGAGGAACTTGGTATTGTTCAGAGATCAGTCACAATCTATTATGATAATCAGAGTGCTTTGCAATTGGCTAAACATCAAAGTTTACTATGAGAAAACCAAGCATATTGATGTAAGGTCGATTTATATCGTAGATGTGATAGTCAAGGAAGGATCAAAGTGGAGAAAATACACACCTCGAGAATACGGTCGATAGCTTGACAAAAGCTTTGCAAACTTCCAAGCTTCAGTTTTGTTCAATGTTGATGAAGGTACAGAAGGGTCTACTCCAACCTTAGGAGTGTTTTGGAGAAGCCAGATCTAAATTCAATCTAAGGTGGAGATTTGTGGAACTGGATTGAATTGAGAAGGGAAAATTCTTGGAAGAATTAATGGATGTTGCAAGAATAAAGGAGAATAACATCGTCTCAGGCAGAGAAATTGATTTAAAGGAGAAAACAGTTTTCGATGATGAAAGGCGGTTTATACTTAAAGCCTTGTGACGGTCGATCATCGGTCGGTCGATCACGTGGAATGACGGAGAAGTCGATAAATAGTGTTCGACACTTCTACCGCTCATATTTCCAATTCGTAATGTAAAATCGCTTTTCTTCTTCCTCGAAATGTCAGTCTGCTCGCTTTTCTTTCTTCTTCAGAATCGATTATCTAGGTGATTGATTGTAACTTGTGGTTGAATAATCAATTAGAAGATCTCGTATTTCTCCCGGACGAGGCTATTGCGAACCACGGAAATCGCTGTTTCGATTGCTTGGAGTGTTTACAATTTTCTCGAATATTGATTGTTGTTGTCACCGTGATTACAATTGTTGGTGCAATATGCTGATAATTTGTTCGGTTTGGAGTTGATCGTTATTGTTGATTGTTTGAGTTGATTCTAAGAACAATACGCAACATAGCTTATGGCCCTAAAGTATTTAATATGCCCTGAACTTTAATACTGATCGTGCACCTTTGGTTGCATAAGTCCTTGTAAAAAATACATCGACAAGCAATAAAATATAGTACTCCTTCAAATGGAACAATGGAAAAATGATAAAGAATGAATAAAACTTGTGAGTTGTTAAAATGGAAAGTTTAATATTATTTAAATGAAAAAAATAAATAATTAATAAAAAATACATAATTAATTGATAAATTTATAAATATATGATTGTATTATACATGTATAATGTATTAGTTAAGGGGATCAAAGGATTGTATTATGTGGGTATTATAAAAAAGAAAATGAAATGTTTTGTGTGGGATGAGTTGACGACTGAAATGGTAAATGCGAAGTATACTAATGATTGTTGCGGTCCTGCAGGTTAACATAGAAACAGAATAATATTCGAGCGGCATAAGCTTTTTGAATCTTTAAAGCTATGGCCGACAAAGATTCAACAACCACAAAGACCACTACACATTCTAATACTATGACTCTAATCATGAAATAAAAACACGCGGGAAAGATTAACGGACAAGCTTGTGCACACATTTTATCTTTCTTAATTATGCAGATAACCGATTTTGAATGATAGGAGCTGCAACTATTACTATGAGAATATATAGCATTTCTAAATCATTTTCTTTTTTATTTTTTGAATTCATCCTTATGAGTTATGACATTATCAGTGTCATAGCTGAAAACTTAACACGATTGTTGGACTGGATGTAAAAATAGTTCCACGGACTGTTTCCGCATTGAGAGAATTTTAGTTAGGGTATAACTGATAAATAGTAACTAAATTTTAATTAAGGTGTGAAAATTTGTGTTTAGTATAAAATTAAAATTTTATAGATGTTTTTGTAGATTTGTTATATAGGTTTTGAGTTAATTGAGTTGTGTTTCAATTATAATATAGCGATGGTATCTCAACTATAATGGCATGACCAAATACGATTATAAGGTCCGACTCAATTAAAATGGAACGTTAGTTCTATCCCAAACAGTCCGTGTGTAATAAATAATTTTTAATGAATATCAGATTTATATATAATTTGGCATGTAGCGTATTTACATTAATTTTTCGTAGCTGAAATACATCAATCGACACTTAACTGTAACTCAGGTACATTTAACTCGATTCCGAATTCCGAACATATACAATGGTAAAAAATATATAGTGACTTTTCCTATAGAATATACAAGTTGATTTTTTTCCTCGGTCCGACAAACTCATATACATGACCCATGTATAAATTATTTACCGCAACTCGAGCCGCACTAAAATAAAGTAACACCATAAATCACGGCCAGCATAGTGTAAAACCAGGTGTACCTGATCCTTTTCATGCCAAAAAGAACTAATATGAAAAAGTTTTGTTACTCTTTCTTGCTCTTACTGTGAGATTCTCACACTGTGAATCCTCAATAAGATCATATGAAGTTGAAGATGATGACCTGCAACAGCATTGGCTAGATCAAGACGGATTTAACACTCTATTTGGTAACGATTCAGGCTCCTCGTCCTGCGATATTACAAAAGGGAAATGGGTATTTGATCAAACTTACCCACTTTATGATGCAACTGATTGCCCTTACCTTAGCTCTCCTGTCGCATGTCGCAAGAACGGACGCCCTGATTCCGACTACGAAAAGCTCAAATGGAAGCCTCACCATTGCTCTATTCCAAGGTACTTATTCTATTGCGCCTGCTTTGGATGAGAATTGATATATACAGAGCAGTTTTTGTTAGCAGCGTGACAAATGTTCAATAAAAGTGTCCTGAAATGAATACAATTTTACGGCAGGTTCAATGCGTTGGAGTTTCTAGGACGAATGAGACGGAAAAGAATAATGCTTGTGGGTGATTCCATAATGAGAAATCAGTGGGAATCTTTAGTCTGCTTGGTTCAATCTGTAGTGCCTGCTCCTAGAAAGACACTCATCTACAATGGTCCTACCATGGCCTTCCTTGCGTTGGTATAGTCCTATATATGCTAATTACATACGAATTAATGATTTCGATTAATTTAGCATTTGTGTCACACGAACGGATGGTTTTGGCAGGATTATGAGATGTCGATTGAGTTCTGCTGGGCTCCGTTGTTGGTGGAATTGAAACGAGGGGCGGGAGGCGAGAGGATATTGCACCTGGATTCGATAGAGGAGAACGCTAAATACTGGAGACGAGTTAATCTTCTCATCTTTGATTCTGCTCATTGGTGGGCTCGCTCTGATGACAAACATACCTCCTCGTAAGCAATTTCCAAACTTATGTAAACATTGTTATACGGGTTTTCTCATATCAAACCAGGTTAGATTGACTAGAACCATGTCACAAAAGAACTAGTTAACCTTTGAACGTTGTAGTTGCCCCTAACCCGACACACTAAAATGTCAACAATTGATGTGAGTGAGTGAATCATGTTTGGAGGAGTTAGATTATGAACTCCTAATTTAAAAATTAGGTAGGATAATTCATAAATGTATGCTTATATTTGAATTTTTATGTATAATTTTGATGATATCAAAATTTGTCTAAATAATAGTTGTGTTAATTCGCGGTTAATATATGATCTTGCTAGTAAGAGAAGGTAGGATTAGACCTTTGTCCTGCTTATGATATCAAGTCGAGATATGATTCAACAATTTAAGGCGTATAGAGCCTATTAAATATACGCGATGAATAAACGATACTTCATTAACGATTACACTATTATTTATATGGGAAACAAAGAGTCATGAACAATGATATAGTGGTCCATACTCATATTTGGAAATTACCAAGATCTTCATTGTCCGTCTGCTCGTTCGTGCTCTTGAGACGCTTCGAGAATGAGTCCCTAGCCTCGAGCGGAGGTAGACCTTCTCGAGACGGGCCTATGTCTCTAGTGTCTTGCCTGTTTGTGGACTTGGACCTCTTGATAGGCAACCCTTTCGAGGAAATTAAAGGCTTGGCAGTAGTGAGAAAAGGAGATTATTGTTACGTGGAACTGGAACCTGAACATTTCCACATCATCAAAGTGTTTAGTAAACATAATTAGAAAGTTTTCAAAAATAACAGTGGGCTAGAAAAATGGGATGCGAAGGTGTATATACAAACCATTTAATCCGAAAAGACACGCTACCATCTACTTGTTTCGCCTTGGTCTCCTTCGTGAATACCCTTTAATTTGAATAAAAACAATTTATTAGTTTGTGTAAGATGTTTTGAAATATGTCAGGTGGGATCTTGTTATGGAAGAAAACAAAGTATACCGAAGCATAAATCCAACTATTGCTTATGAGAAAGGATTAACAACATGGGCTAAATGGATAGATTTGAATCTCGATCCTCGAAGAACCAAGGTCATATTCAGAACCATGTCGCCCCGACATAACAACAGGTTGGTTACACTGTGAATATGTATGTATTCTACAGCTTTTTTTAAGGTGATGAAGGTAATCAATAGTACAACCACTAATATAATGTGCGGAGACCATACAAAGGACCCACATATTATATATGAGAAGTTGTACCCTCTAACATTCAAAAATCGTGTTTTAGCATGTATGCATTGGTTTAAATTAATTTTGTTGGATTATGTTTGGTAGACAAAATGGTTGGAAATGCTACAACCAGAGGCAACCTTTGGAATATTTCAGTCGTTCCCCTTCCGTTCCAAAACAATCACTAGTTCTACGAAAAGTGACGGGAAGAATGGCTTTTCCGGTCATTGTTCAGGATATAACAACAATGTCCACTTTTAGAAGAGACGGCCATCCTTCAATTTACACTCGTGCTACTAGGGACAAGAGTGCTAAAAAGCTAAAAGATCGGAGCAATGATTGTAGCCATTGGTGTCTACCTGGAGTTCCAGATGCCTGGAATGAAATGCTGAATGCAATGCTTTTACAAGACTAGTTGTTTCTTACAACTTTTGTTTGTACCCTTATATTTATGGGTTTAAATGTTAGAATTTTGTAACTGCATGCCTACCCATGTGGTTGGACGATGATGAATCCGATGACAAAGTTGTCTAATCGTATATTTATGAGTTTGAAACAAATATTGATCGACTTTTAACTTAAAGAATATATCACACCGTGCTTCTTATTTTGGTGATCCGCTTGAGCTGTGGGGCTGATGGTAGCTGGCTGGGTATGTGAGAACAAAAGTTGGTTGCCTTGCCCACCATCACATTAATGGTATTCTTTCTCAACGGCCCCAACCGATGCTCCAGTCCCATCATTTTAAAGGCCAATTGGCACGTTCATTTCTCTTGAATCATTGTGAATAATTCAGGCAGTGATGTGAACAGTCTCACTTCATTACTTGATTTATCATTTACTATACTATAGCACTTCTTTTCTTTTCTTTTTTGATAAAACACAATTTTATTAAACATACTATAACACTTGTTTCAACCTACACTCAGGTGTCACATATATACTGTACAATATTACTCGAACAGTCAGGCTCCAAACTTCTTTTGAAGTCTTATTCTGTAAACCATATATCATGCATTAACCTTAGCTCTGGATGGATAAATTAGTTTATTTTGAGATTTACTTTGGGCTGGCATATGGAAGAGTACTGTGCATATCTGTGACCCCACAATTTATTAAGGTTGCTGAACAAAACTACAGTGCATATGTACATCATGTGATCAGGCACACCTAAGCTGACCTACCGCAGGTGAAGCTACCATTTGTTTTCAATTCGAATATTGCCGCAATTTGGCCAGCTAAGGTTTGTAGTACTGTTCGTCTCCAAGCATCATCATTTTACACCAAAAACAGAAATTACAGATATTATCATGATGGTCCAAAAATATTGTCTTGGTCCAATGCCAAAAGGCAGTTTTCATTCATGCTCCGTTTCCGTGAATAATAGCACTACCAATAAGATTAGTGTTGCCGCATAGTTACTCACACTATAGTTACAGCGTTCTAGACTCAACTTTTTGTGAATCCTACTTTATGAAAGGTGAATACAGTGGATGAAAAATATATCAAGTCAAGATTGAAACAACCAAGAGAGGAAAGTAAGAGGTTGAGATTGAAATGGGATGAAGTATATGACACTTCCTCCGCCTCGAATAAGGTTCTTCATTACTTTTATGGTCGACTAAATTAGGACCATATACTTCCTTTTCAATAAAAAATCATAGTCCGTTGTAAATACGAATTTTAAAGATGAAAATTACTAGAGTTTTTCTACGATAAAAAATGGTAAAATGAAAACTTTATTTCGGATCAGAGCAAGTAAACCTGAGGGAGTACAACTCAGGATTCTACAACACGATGGAACGGAATAATTCACCTTTACCTGTTTTTTCAGTTAAAGGAAGTCAGCAAAAGCAAAAGCAAAAAGTAGCCAAGAGATGAGAAGAAGCAACACATCAGGTGAAGGATAATAGTGTACAATAGTACTAAGTTATTATACAATACAATATCATTACTTTAATACAAACAAAAGCACACGCAAACTCCGCTTTTACAAAGCTTTAAACAACGGACAATTAGCAAAAGCTTCTATAGAAAATGGATCAATCCAACAAAACCAAGGATGATAATCCAAATTCTTCAAAAAAAGCAAAACAAGACATAAGCTAATAACCAAGCTTACAGCCAAAACCAGGGATATTTCAACAATCTCCCAAAAAGAACCAGTCAACCAAAAAGTTAGCTCTTCTTGCAACCTAGCTAATTGCTTCTAGTACTAAGTACTGCACTTCTTTTCATTTTCTTAACTTAAACAAACTCTCAGAATTACTCAACCACTCTGTACAATTCCCATTAGAAGACTTTCTATATACATCCAACAACAAACCATTACATAAGCACAATATAGTGATGCAACCATCTAATAATACTAATGCTGCTACCTCACTTTATGGACTCCTTGAGGAAGTTTCTGGCCTTGGTTCTCTCAAATACCCGAGAAGCGTTTCAGCCTGCCAAAAGGATCAGTCAACGGAATCAGAACTAAGGAATTTTGAACTACTTAAACTAAATGCAAGAAAGTTGAATCACTAAACTTAAATCATTAAAAGTAACATTGCAACAATCATTATTCTTCTAAATCAAGATAAAATAGGACCTCAACACGGCCTAATTTAATGATGAAATAAGTGAAAATTATGAACTCCTCTATAACAACCCATTACTGAACAGTAAGCTATTTTATGCTATTAGCTTTAAGAAAGTTTAACCATCATCCCATTTCTAGAACCTTCATCAATGCAAGTATCAATCAAGTGATCAGCTAACTTCATACTAAAACAACAATGCGATGATGCAGATGCAAGTACTACATGGAAATCGAACATAATCAATCAGTTCACTTGGCATAATCAACACAAGCCTCCAAGAATGTGTAGCAAACATTAGCACCCAATCCCGGTTTTGATCCAAGAAATCAATGGCACCTATTCGCTACTCGGAATAAAAAAGAAGACCAACAGAAGAGAAATGCATTAGAACACATTAGTTTCTCCAAGTAGGAACTGAATTTCACATACTTCTCCACAAAGGGTTGCAACAAATTAACAAACAATCACATTTGTCAACCTACAATTAGAAGTTTAGAACTCAAGTAAGATCTCAAATTCTAACAAGTAGAATGTAATTTTAGTATAGAACATAACACATAAATCTATCAAATGATTCAACCTAAAGGCACAAACTAAACATAGATAGCAATCACAACTCAACAAGAAACGCATCAATTAGTGACAGGGTTAACCTTATGCTTCGCTTTCGCCGTCCCATTCTGCGACAACGCAACAAGCGGAGGTATCCCGCCTTCCCTAACAAGCAACCCTCTATTCCTAACACTCTCCACACACAGCTGCAACAAAGTCACCACTGCAAACTCCTTCCCTTTATCACTAGCATCCTCAATCGCCTCCACCAAAGCCGAAATACCACCTTCCTCCACAATCGCCTCCTGACCGGCCCCGATCGCCGCCAAGCTACTCAACACAACCATCGCCTTCTCCGCCAAGCCCGTCCCCTGCTCCCCCACCAGCCCGACCAGCGGCTTCACCGCTCCAGCAGCCACAGCCCTCTCCTTGTTCAGCTTCACACTACACAGCTTGTAAAGAGTAGTTAACGCATCCTTCTTCCCTCGAATCGACCCGTTTATCAGTAGCGCCACTAACGGAGGTATAGCCCCAGAAGCCCCAATTGAAACCCGATTCTCGTCAATCAAAGCCAAACTCAGCAAAGCACAAGCAGCATTCTGTTTAGAACTCTCCGTACCGGTTTTCAAAACGTAAATCAAGGGTTTCACTGCTCCAGCATTCGTTATCAAACCCTTGTTGCTCTCCAGCAACGAAAGGTTCAGCAAAGCAGTAACAGCGTGTTCCTGAGTCATCGGGTCGGAGCATCGAAGAAGCGGAATTAGAGCAGGAACAGCTCCAGATTCCCCAATTAAAGCCCGATTATCGGCCCGATTCTTCGCCAGAAGCCTCAATTTCGCAGCAGCTGATCTCTTCACTGCAATTGAGCTCGATTGAAGCCCATCCACGCACAATTTCACCGTCGGTTGAAGATCCTCCGGCGAGATGCTCTCAATAATCTCCGTCGAGAACGTTTCTCTGTAAAACCCGGAGCATGGCTCCGGTTCGGGTCCAGATGACTGATTCTGGTCGGGATTCGATCCGGAGGTTAGCGAGACGCTGAAGCTCGCCGGAAATGTCACTGGAGTAAGCGGAGAACTCGCTGAAAGCGTGTGAGATGTCGAGAGAGTCGTCGATTTGGGAAAAGGAGGAAGCTTTGGAGTTGGAAGAGGATTTGGTGGCGAGTTCGTTGAGGTGAAGGTCGATGACGGAGTCGGTGAGATTCTCCGACTGGTTGGGTGAGTTTGGGGCGGACTGGAAGAGGTTTGAGCGGATGGTGCGCATGGAGCGGCCCATGGTGCGGCTGAGACGGGCGGAGGAGGAGGAGGAAGAAGGTGGGGTGTAGTAGTAGTGGGAGGTGATGTTTGGGTTGGAGTGGGAGTGGAGGTGAGAGCGAGAATCTTGTACCGACACCATTGTTGTGTGTTTCTGAGTGACTGTTGAAGAAAGAAAGAAAGAAAGGTTTATTTGGTGAAGGAGAGGTTCATGGCTGGGTGTGAGTGAGTGGAGGAGGAGAACTGGAGAAGTGAGAGAGAGAGAGATAAAGGAGGGTGGAAATATTTATAATTAAGAATTGAGCAACTTTCGCAACATATCCATATCGGGTTTGTTATGCCCTACACTCTACACTCTCCCCCAATGGTCTCACCGCTCACTGTATCCGCGGGTCCCACACTCACGACATATCCATATTAAATTTGTTAGATTTACACCTCCCTAATAGCTCATCATTACTCAGATCAGCCCCACGCAGAGGATCCACCGCCATGTTGAAATGGAGATCATCGTGCTTAAAGATTCAATTTTACTCCATATCGTATTTCGGATATATCATATCAAACGATAAAACGTCACATATTTAATTATAAACCTCACATGTTCATTTACAAACATCATATATTAAAGTTGACGATAATATAAATTTATTATACAAACATCGTTTAGGTAAAAATTTAAGTGCATTTTAGTTGCTATTAAAACATAAGTTAATAATGCTTCAGAATAATACGAATGCCGATCTTGGATCTTAAAGATATGGTCTATTTTATAAATTTTTGTATGAAGTATTTGAGTTTGATTAGTATTATTTGGGGGTGGAGAAAAGATCTGAAATGAATGAATGGATGGATGAGTGAGTGGAGATGGTTTGTTTTGTTTGGGGAGAGAAGAGCAATAGGGGGTCACACGTGTAGAGAGATTAGTGTAAAGTTTTAGTCGTAAGTTTCCAGATTTTTGGGTTTTTGCCTGTGGGTGTCACCGTCGGTACAGTACATACATTTAGACCCAAGTTCAATAATTCTTCAGGATTTTGACTCTTTTTCACTTTAGGAGTCTTAGATTAACATTTGCCGATTAATCCCTTCCCTTCCCTTCCCTTGTTTTCAACAATTATATTTATTCAGTTTGACCACTGTGTTAAAGACTCTACTACAATGTTTTTAAATATCATCTTTATTTAATCGAATTCTACCAGAGTTATAACATATAAATAATAACTAAATTTTAATTGAATTTATATTTCGTATGGAGTAAATTAAGTTAAAAGTTTGGGTAGTTATTAAGAAGAGCATGGCCCTAAATTTAGGTGGTGACATTTATTTATTTATCGGAAATGAACATAAGATAGAAAAATGGTACTACTACTAGCTGGAGTAAGAGAATGGGATGATGGACACGTGGTGCCAACTGTAAAAATGGTGGGGTATCATCGATCGATCGATCGATTTCTTAAGGTTCACTTGTGCTCGCGAGTCCATAATCCATTGCCCTTTTTCCAGCTAGCTAAATAGCTACACCTCCGGATTCCGATCACCTGCTAATAAACAAACTAGTACTACTACTAATTCTGCATTACATGCATCTACTATTTGTTCTATTCGCTCTCATTGCTCAAACGATAGGTGAAAAGTGGAATCACAGAATGATTTAAAATCTCACCCAAACTAAAAAAACTTACTGAAAAGTTCTCAAGTCTAAAATTAATTTTAACACTTTATACAATATAAATTTTCATTTCGTTTTTGAAATAGTACAATAAGTTCCTAATCATATCCATTCTCATATATATTGTACTTACATTGAAATTGAAATTTAACATACTATACATTTTAATAATGATATGTACAAATGAGTCCTTCTCCACGAACCCGCTGATTCAAGAAGGCTTAGTGTGAATTCATCTTCCCTTTGCTACAAAAAGTCATGGACAATATCACGAATGAGGAGATCTTACCTCTAAACAACACTATGAACCGATTCTCCTATAGTTGAGATAGAAGAATTGATCTTAACCTCACGGTAATTATCAAGATTATAGCTCACCAACCCTACCCAAACAGTCCCACTGCATCTCTTTAACCGAGGAAGGATTATCTACTAAGGAGAAAGGTCATGCGGATTAAGGTCGACCTCTTATTGTCTTAAGCCGCCACGTGATCTAAACACGCCACCCTATTACGCTACAAGTGTCGGGTTAATGGGACCACCATTATCCGCAAGTGAGAGGCCTGCCTCCTGCACTTCGATATATAGAGCACATTCACCCACAAGACCACATCAAATAAGTCAACTACATGCAATATACTACCCTTCCGCTTTTTTATAAAACTTTCCATTTTACTATTCTCGCTATTCATCGCCTCCGACTTTGACCGTTAATTACTCCCAAACTATAATAGTAAATAATTTAATAAAATCATATAATGAAAATTTAATAGTAATTTAATAAAATCATATAATTAAATTTTCATTATATGATTTTATTAAATTATTTACTATTATCGCTAAGAAGAATTTTGTAATCAAAACAAGACTGAATTTGGCCAAAGTCAAAATGGAAAGTTTTATAAAAAACGGAGGTAGTACTCTCTAGTCTACTCGAACATCAATTTGACCAACAAGACGAGTTGAATCTAAGTCCGATTTGTCTAAGGTAAACCGGCTAAAAATGGTCTAACCCCCTACCTCACTTTGCAAGTGGAACACACTCGAAGATTCTAGCACAATTATTAACCTTCCCTAAGCTTTAGAGTTTTTCCTAAGTTAAATGATTTTATCGTTTTTATACTACATCAAACAATATTTGCAAATAATAAGAGAATAGAAGCTTACAAATTACACTCTCTCATACAAACATTTTTAACAATTCTGGCTCCATAAAGAGAATGCTAGCGAATTCAGTACTAACTCCAAAGTACATATAAGATGCACAACCCCCATTTCCTAAAAAAAATCATTCATAAAATCATAAAAATTAAACGTGATTCTTTTGATGCCATATTAGGATCAATGAACAATTAGAAAGTTTTTTCCTTCGATGTTTGTGAGTATGAATTGAGACTCTCAGATGAGTATCTTGTAGACTAAATTAAATTCTACTCTAAAGTGACATATAAATATATATATATATATATATATATTAGAAAGTAAAATATAATTGTCTAGCATTTTTAGAATTTTACTAAATTAAATTTTAAAATAAAATTGTTAGATTATTTTCTAATATATAATTTAAATTAAATTACGTCACATACCAACATAAGTAAATCATGAATTTGGCTATATGCGAATAAATCGCTATATGAACGAATTCCTATATGTGAATGGACCGCCTTCATGGAAATGATTATCTTCTAACAATTATAAATAGATGAGCAACCTCATTCATTTCTACACACCAAGACACCAGAAGCTGCAGAGCAAGAGCACGAGCAAGAGCAAGAGCACAAGCAAGAGCCTAAAATCCTCTTATCCTTTCAAGATCCACCTTACAGTTCGAGCAAGCACTCAAGAAGTTCATCCGGAAACTGAAGAGAAGCCACCGTTTGATCCAAGAAGAAGCCCCTGCGCACTTGGAGAAACGTTATTAGAAGATCAACCACAACCAAAGGAAGATCAAATCCAAAGCCCGACGAAGACCGATCAACGCATTGAAGTTCTTCGCCAAAAGGCACCGTTTGATTCAAGATCAAGCTGAAAAGCCCTTGAAGAAACGTTTCCCGGAGACCAAACTTCCTCTAAAGAAGATCAAAGGACAAATTCCGCGACGATTTAGAAGCATTCTTCGTGGAGTTCATCCAATCCCAAGGAGTTTGTCATCGTTCGTCTCAAACCACTCCCGAGTTCACGATTCGATCCGAGATCAAGAAGTTCTCGAATCGACGCTTTTCTCGACTTTGAAGTCAAAATCCTAACGAAGACTTTGAAGATTCAAGTCATTTACTTACGAAGATTAGAATCGTATGATTTGTAATAGAAAATTATACCCGCATTATCAACATCAATAAAATTATCATTTTTGCAATTTTATTTGCTACATATGTATCATGATCGTTGTACATGTGTGTGATTTTTTTTTATTGCTGAAAAAAATCTGACAAAGATCACCTCGTCTTTGCTAATTACAGTGGTCTCTAGCTAGCTAGCATTTCTATAACAAACTGTACGGGGAAGTATATAATCATAATAATTTATAGTTGTAATCACATGAAAATTTCAGAGGTATTGTTAAACAATATAATTGTTAATTAAAGCAATAAAAGCTGAATTTGTTGAATATACTAAGCGATCTTGTTCGCCCCACGACCACTATAAATCATTGCATAGGAAGTGTTGTAGACCATTAGAAGTATACTGACAGAAAATTAGAAAATAATTAAAAAGAAAAAAGAACTGTTTATATAAATATGAGAAACGTACGAATTATTTTTTTTATACAACTGTATTACGTTGACGTATCATGAAAGTAACAGTGAACAAAATGCATAATCCAGTTCCTTTATAAGTTTAAATACTACTTCTGCATAATCCAGTACTATTAGTTAGTTGATACTCAATTTGGTGTATTAAAATGAGCTTGTATCCATTCAATTTACATCATGTGTGACGACAAGCATAGTAGTTGCTTTCTTAATTATAATCCCTACTAGTTATTCCTACCTAATGTTATCTATCTCTGGTTGATGATAAAGTTTACAACGAATTGCTCGTGAAAAATTTGATTTAACATTCTTATTTTTATTCTCATCGTATAAACAATAATTAATCATCCGGATTAATAAATAGTTAACCTAAAAAAACATAAACTTATTTTGAATTACATATAAGGTAACATCTCTGCACATTTTAATTCGATAATCGAATCATAAAAAAATATGCGTATTCACTATGAAATTAGTTTGGCATTCACGCCCAACATATCATTTCTTGTAGTTATGTTATAGGATCAAAATATAAAATAACTACTCACCATCCACAAGATCAACAACTACAATTTGATATTAATGTGACAATACCATAGTCCATAGGCACCAATAAGTCAATAACTGGAATTATATGTATGTTACCTCTAATTATTAGATAGGAAACAAATAGAATAGGTGCACTGTTTCTAAAATTAATTCGCAGAAGTAATTCTAATATTAGTGTTGATGTCATGAATATGTGACATAATCGATAGAGAGTGCTATCAAATATATCACCATTTCTTCAATCGTACAGCTAAGTATTTGCTAGTCTGATAGTTACTACTGATAAAAACAATGCAAATTATTCCTACTTATTATTTCTAATATATACTAGGTAGTTCTATTAAAGAAATTGTAATTAAGTTACTAGCACATGCATGATAATTATGTATACAAGTATTATAAGGCGTCATTATTTGTATTACGACGTAGTTCCTTTTAATCATATAGTATTAACCACGAGTTTAGAAATATCTACAATGATCTAATTAGATTCATAAGATGTACTAATTCACTTTAGGCTTCATTTGGTTTGAGGGAAAATTAAAAAGTAAAAAAGATATTATTTTCCACATTTTCTAGCTTCCTATGAAATTTCAAAATTTATGAAAATCTATATCAAAACGATATCTCCAATGAATAAGTAAAGTTGTTTTTCCCTCGCATTTTTTAGAAAATTTTTATTTTCTCCTTTTTATATTTTCCCAAAACCAAATGAAAAAGATGGATTTACAGACCAATGGAATCTGTATGGATTTGGTCCAGTTGGGTTGATCTAATTAATTGGATCGAGAGTATACAATATATGGATTATGATGCAATCACAAGATCAGAAAACCACTATCATGATGTATCTGACTAATCTTACTGGCTGAGATATGAGACTTACAGTTGTTCAATTTGATAAGATAATAAAACATGCACCATGGTACTTTAACTGTACTAGTTAGTGATGTTAATTATAATTTGTTTGGATACTAGAATGAGTCACTTTGACTTTAAACTCTACTTAGCTTAGAGATAAGTTACTTTTACATAATATACAATCCAACACCGACGTGTAGTAATTATTTGAAGTTTAATGTCGTATGGTAATTACAAGTTAGAAGAATTTCAAGAGAATTACAAGTTTGACGATGATCATGTACCAATTTAATCACCTTATCTAATTCTTTTTGACAATGACATTATACCAAAACTTTTAAAATTTAGGTGCTTCAATTTAATACAGATTCTAGTGGCCGCAAGCAAGTCAAGTGTTTGGAGCTACGTCTAATCAGAAATTGTCGAAGCTAGTAGGAGTGAGGTTATCCTGTGAAACTCCATCATGAATTAATGTTTTTAGTTGATATATATAAGTTGAAATATCCAACTTCACCTTAAAAAGGATTATGATCCCAAAGTATAAGTTTAATGACTTTCTCTATGTAGTGTAATTAATAAGATTTTTAGGGGACAAATGATAGCCTAATATGGTATCACGTCGAGATTTCAAGTTAATCCTGGAAGGATACGACTGCTCCGAGAATAATGGCGTTCCCCCGTAAATTGTTCAATCGAATGGTTTAATAATGATGGAAAATATGCAATAGTAATCCTAGGTTAACACAGCATAATTCAAAATTTTTATTTCATACTTATCTTGATCCAACGATTATATAACGTTAAACAAGAATCAATACTTACTGTCAGACTATTTTCCAGACGCCGCCTTTAAAACCCTAAAGTTTCTTCATCAACTGCTCACAAGATTTCAATTGTTTCACGATGAGATGTTAATATCCAAAGACGCTATGATCGACTTTCCTCAACTTTGGTATCCACGCAATCGGAACGCCAGGACGTTGTTCAAACTTGTATAAACTATTTAATAAAGAGCATTATAATAAAGAAAAAGATTATTCAAGCCAAGAAAGAGAGAAGAAGGCATGCGACTCGTAGAGAAATCCGTACAGCATAAATAAATGTGATAATCTCGAGCAGTTATCAAACACATAAGGACTCTTAGCCCATTTGGTTTAGCTTAAGTCCATCAAGCATTAGATCATGAGTTTGAAACCCATCAAGCCCAACTTATTTTTCTTTATCTTTATTGGGCTTTTATAATTGAATTTCATTCCAATTTGATCCAAATATACTTTCTTACTTTAATTAATTAAATTCAATTTAATCTAATTAGTCTTTCTTCAAATATAAATTAAATCTAATTTAATTAATTTACTTTCTAAAAAGTATAACAATTCATTATGGTAAATTCAATTTAACTTAATTAATTATTTCTATCAAATAGATTAATTTCAATATAGTAAATTAAATACTTATTAATCCAATTAATATTTAATTTACTCTAATACTCAATTTGTAGAACAATCACCTTGTTATGTGACCAATAGAGCCTTATGTATAGTAAGCACTAATCAATTAAGGTTTGGTGAAACCCTAGACAATTTACCAAACAATCCTAATATATAAGGAACGCTTATGAGGATTGCAAACCACCAGAATGTAGAGCCATGATGATACTCCTTTCATTCATGAACATCTCATTAAGTCTAGAACTTGATTTAGTGTATGTTCCAATAACGTAATCACTTTATCTCATTCTACTAATTGATCCATAATATCCGAACACCATTCCAAATATATCTCACGTCACAATGATTTTGATCCAACTAGTAATGAGAAGTTCAAGTTGTTCTCTCCAAATCTATTTTGGCGAATGAATCCTATCTTGCTCAACTACTACCAACACGCTGTTTCGCGATATGCCCAACACATGCCGCTCTACCCCTACATGGAGTGCAAGCATGTTGGTCATGGTCAAGACACCACTCCACACATGTAGTAAGTATTGACCAAGCTCAAACGACTATTACACCACCCTACAAACCGCTACTCAGACACATAAATAGAGTACACCAAACGGTTTCTACGTATATCAACACCTCTAAAGTGTCCATGTGTCCATTACGGATTACCAAGAATTCAGATTCGTGAGAACTACTACACCTCAAAAGATATGATGCGCACTACACGCTAATCTCCAACGATCATCGATATCCCATTCTCGGCGATCATCGATCGCTATTTAAGAGTTGTTATGCCACCAAGATCTCACATTCTTAGTGATAACATAAAGCTCATGGAACACATATGTAAACAATTACAAATAAACAGATAATAATATTTACATACAGAACGCCTATTTATAAACGAACAGAATCATAAATAAATCGAATCGAATACGATATTTGTCCTCAATTCGATCAGTTTCTGCGACATATATACTTTCATGAACTAGACATATTAACGTTTTTAACGATTAAAATCAAGAAAATCGTGCTAAAATACGTGTTTTAATCAGATTTGCTTGATTTTGGTCGCTATCCAAACAAGCAATCTTCTTAACAAAACATTTCAATTTGATGATGGCCATTTCTAATATTTGGATAGGTGAATTGGGTCAATTCCAGCAGAGATTGAACATCAATTACAACAACTCGATAGACGGCGGTTCATTGAGATAGATATAGATGAACATGATGGCTCGAGAAAAATATTGAATTCAAAGATTTTTCCATGTATACATGGCAATTGAATGAATTTTTCTTCTCTTGTTCTAACCAAAATTTCTGTTGGGACAGAAAGCCACTGCAAATTCAATTTGGTTACCTTGTGAAACAAATGGGCCTAGTTAATCTCACGGAGAGTTGTAAGCCATCAATCTAAAATCATACAACTATCACAATAATATATTTAGAAAATTAATATGTACTACTACACAAAAGAGAGAAATATTTCGCCATTTCTTAATAATGTTTAGTTTACTTGGCGAAATTGAAATGCATCATGCTGTGTACATATTTTCTTCGGATGCACTCCTTAACGTCGTTTGTTTCAACAATCAATCTGTGTTGGTTGAAAGCGTTTAAGACAAAAACAACATACCTCCTCAATTTACATTCAATTTTTAACTAGTAAATCACCAATAAAATTGCAATTAACTTTGATTACTAACAAACTACAAAAGTAGCATTGGTGTAAATGTATCCCATATCAATCACCAAAGATATAATCAAATAAATATACATCAACAAATATGCAAGGGCGGACGGGCCCTTGGGCTTAGATGGGCTTCAGCTTGATCCTCTGACCTTATATACAAAATCCAAGAACACTTCCACTGGCCCAGCACAATCAACTTAAACTTTCTTACAAATTAAAATATATGAATTATAAATATGGAATCATATACCCAAATTATACATGTTGAAATATAAAATACAATTCACACTCACACGCAGCATTAACATAGGAGACCTAAGAGCGAACAAATTACTATAACTTTTGAGAACACATTGGATTCAATTGTTTATCTTTCTTTAGATAAATTTGACATGTTTATCTATTTGATTAATAGATATGCTTGATGTTAGTAAACATATGATATGCTTGATGTGAGTAAACATATAGTAGTATATGCTAATTATTTGCTCATCATGTGTTTTGGTTACTTGTAATTTTGTTAATGAAATTGTCTTTAGTATATACCAATTAAATGGTAGGACCGATAGACTCTCACAGATTTTATATTTTCTTTTATAATGTAGTTTCGTGCATATTTTTCATTATTAGTTGTTATTTTCTTAAAAAAATTCTTTAATTTAGATTGCTTCCATCAATTTTTTTATGTTTAATTTTCACATGGTTTTTAGAAATGTATATATAGTATTTATATTTGAATGATGAAATCTATAATAGTCATAAAAAGAGAGTAAAACCGGAATATGTGAGATAATGTCCAAAGAAAAAGAGAAAAAATAAAAGAAGTGGAACGAAGATCGCTACACCTTTCACCCGTAAAAAAAATTCTTGGATCCGTCCTTGCAAATATGTCATGTAGTAATTAGAAAAGGGAGAAATCAAAAAAAATTCTAAATAGAAATGCAGTTCGTTTATTTCCACATGTCATGTAGGGGTTGTAAAGTTCTCAACACGAAAATAACATAGTCCGTGTTGCCCTCAGCACGGACATCTCTAACACCGCGTTGGAGACCCCTAAATTTTGGTTTTATGTTTTGTAACAGAATTTAATTAATAAATATATATATGGTTGACAAATGGCTAACTGCTGAAATTGATGGCTGATGATGTAAACTATAGTTATATTTAGGGGCAGCCTTATATTTAGTTCATGCATCCCTTATAAAGAAGGAAAAAAACAGATATTTGACTAAATGATGCTAATGTCATAAAGTGCATGCCAATTGCCAAATGTATGTTATCTGTCTCATTGTTGATAAAATAGTATTTCCAATGTTACTTCTTCTAAGAATTACACTTAAAGAAAATATATACTAATAATTTAATATTATTCTTATTGGTTATCTATTATGCCCAATGACATGCTGCAAAATTAGAAACAAAGTCATAAACTTGGGGGATTTAAAAATATTAATCTTGATTGATAAAGCAAGCGTGAGGTGGATAAATGCTGAGGTTTTTAAATTTGAAAAGAGATGAATCATGAGAGATATCTAGAGTGTTTAAAACCCATAACAGAAAACGAGAAATCATAATATAATTCGTAGATAACGATTAATCAATGTTTTCAGAAATCGGATAAAAAGTATAATAGATCTACCCAATGTAAAATGATAAAAGTAACAATTAGATTACTAACGGATATATACTATAGATTAGATTTATTTAAAAGAGGTCAATGTGTAAATCTGGGTCTATACATTAGATTTGTAACGATTGACTTTTTGACTTTTAACGGTGAGATTACTAACGGATATATACTATAGTTCTCTGTGTAACATATACAGATCTGGGAGTGTTTGTGCAAATTTCCCTAGAATTAATAATTGTTTAAACTTCTAAATTAGCATTCGTTCAACTAAACATACATTGACTTCAATGTGTAGTTAGGAATGACTCGTGAACAAGCAAAAGTGGTATGGTTGAGGTTGGATCGGGTTCGAGTAGGTGGCTTCACTTAACTTGTTGCATAATGCACCAAATCCATTCAGAACAATCTGCTACTATCCACATCCCTTTTCTCAATAATTCTATGTTCTAGAGTCCAAACAGGCTTTAAATCAAGTAGAAGAACTTGTCCTTTTTCTTCATGCTCAAGAACCCTAAGTGTCATCTTGTTTAAAATCTCAAACTTTTAGACAAGTCGGAGATTAAATTGTAATCCGTGATTTCATACAGTATCAAACTAACAGTAATAAGATGATGTAGTTGGACAACAAGCAAAAACCCAGTCAAAATTACAACATATGCTGCATCAAAAAGGCAAGAATACAATGATTAAGAAACAAGGAGTATGCAGACAGATAACAATCAAACCAAGACCAATAACTCTAACACTCCAAGAACATTTCCAAAACAGTAAAATATATTAAAACAGTAGTACATTGTAAAAGCTAAATATACTTCAATTACAGTTGAACTAAACCATGATCTTATAAAAGCATTTAGTTAATAGCCAAATCTTTGAAATTTTCTCAAACTGTATCTTTGTTACCTACCTTAACAACTCATGTCCCACACCCCTAATGCATTCAGTATACACTCTTTTCATTTCCATATAAACTCTTCTCTGAAACAGAACAAGCATTTCTCACACAATTAAGAAAAAAAAACACTAGTAATTCAAGATCAAATCTTGAAAATCACACAAGAAAAGAATGTTTAAACCGGTTTTAATCATCTTTGCTCTATCTTCTTTGTGCTTATCATCCAATGCCCAATCATGTGCAACTACAATTTTGTTAGCAACCAAATCTTCTCTGCCTGCAATGACCTCCCATACTCAAACTCATATCTCCATTGGAACCATGATCAATCTAAAACCGTGAAAAATCGACATAGGCATGCAGGTGTTTCGTCGTCTCAGTGGGTTGCATGGGGTATTAATCCTAGCTCTCAAGGCATGGTAGGTACACAGGCACTCGTGGCTTTTCAGAGATCAGACGGTTCCATGAGAGTGTATACAACACCTGTTACAAGTTACCAAACTCAGATGCAGGAAGGATCTTAGTTTTCAGTTTCTGACCTAACGGCAACATATTCAAAGAACGAGATCATTATCTTTGCTACACTGAAACTCGATAATCATAGCTCTACTCTGAACCAGGTTTGGCAAGAGGGTCCGGTTTCAGGAGATTCTCCTGCCATGCATTCAACGACTGGCTCTAATGTTCAAACAATGGGGACGCTAAATCTTCTTTCAGGGCAGACAGGAAAACAGGAGGCCTAAACTCCAACATAATGAAACGAAATGTGAGTGCTGCTCATAGTTGCCTTATACAAGCAATTACTAGAACACTCCCTCACTGTCAGTCATTTAGACAATCCCTCTAATTTGTGGAAGGATCAAAGCAGACAAACCTGAGAAGTGAAATATTCAAAGGAAAAAGCTACAACTTATAACAATCAACTGAAAAGTCCTTTCTGAAAATCTTTTTTTTTTTCTCTTCCTCAAGGGGGCTTAAACTTATACAATCAACTGTCAAAGTCCTTTTCTGAAAATCTTTTTTTTTTTTTCATTTTCCCTCACATACTTGTAGCATATAAAGTTCAGAAGACACGCTTAAACTTATAATATATGGAACGCTTAAGTAATTTCCAAAGATTAGAGATGCATAAGTAATTAATAAAAAATTCTACAGGGTGCTCTTGTTATTTACCCTTCAGACATATGCTTAAAAGTTGTGAATGATAGTTAACTAACCTTGAATGTATTGATTCAGATTCATGGATTGCTCAATGCAGCAAGTTGGGGAATCATGCTCCTATTGGTGCCATCTCTGCAAGGTATCTAAAGGTATTTCCAGCAGATCCGCATGGTTTTACCTTCACTGACTTGCCAAATCGTAGCCTACATCATCGGAGTTGCAGGCTGGGCCACAGGTCTTCTGTTAGGAAGCCAATCGGTGGAGTTCAGTACACATCTCACAGGATCATTGGCATAATCGGTTTTTAGTCTCGAACCCTCCAGGTACCATCAAACCTCAAGTCCCTGACTTGTGGATTTCATGACATAAAGCAATTTACTTCTGATCTCGATATAAGTAGAGACATCAAGTTTCAAGAGAATAAAAATAAAAATGTGTAAAAACTCCTTCTGCTTACCGATTTGTCATACATGCATGTGAAGCCCCATCCGACTTGATTTACGCAAGAATATTCAATACACAGCCTAAGGCCATGAGCTTCTTTTCCTGCTCTGATATCATAACAAGCTTTTTGTTTAATGCAGGCAACTGCTATGCTTCTAAGACCAAAAAGGACCACAAATACAGATTTTACTGAACATCTACCATCACTTGGTCGGCTACTCCATCATAGTCCTAAGCATAATTAAGGCTTTATTATTTAAGGGCTTGACATATTGGAAGTCAGAGGATAAATGGAAAAGAGTATATACAGGAATCCTTTATAGGTTTGGCTTTTGTAGCTGCAATACTAGAAACTTACATGGTGCGTAGTTCTGAAGAGGAAGAAGTCCAGCACCTCACATAAGATGCCGATCGAGGTCAGCAGGGATGATGCTTACTATGGATATGCAGCTAGGACACAGTACAGAGTATGAAAGAGGGTCATACAAGCTGCATTTATATGCACCCTTTTATTTTCTACTTTTGTGGTAATTTGGTTTTCTTGAGGTGAATTTACGGCAATTCCTTACCTATTTTTCAAGTAGATTCCTGTTATATATATTTCATATATTGATGTATCATAAATTACAATTTACTTCTTCCTACAGTGACATGCACATAATTTCATAACATGATTGTAGGAAAGCAGATTGGAAGTTGATCCCCAATATAATTTAATAATCAAAGCATAGTCTGCTAAAGCTGCAAGTAAGGGACGATCAGTGCAACAACAAAATATTACCAGAACAATGCATTGCATTAATCTTAGAATACTTCAAAAATCAAGACTGTAATTTAGTTTACAAATATTGCATGGCTAGAATATGTAAAATACAGCATATGCTCCCTGCTTTATAATAGCAAACAGATTGTCCCAATGACGAAAACTTAACTGGTCAAACGCTCTAATTTCTATAAAATCAGTCATTCTGACTGTTGCAATGCCTCAATAAATGCGTCTTTCAGGATGGGATTTGTAGCTGCTATTCGCTGAGATGTGATATCAAAATCTTTCCCAGAACTGCAATAGACAAAAGGATCATCACCAAGACAAACCATTTTTGTAGGAAATAAAAGATTTCATTACTTAATATAAAATGTAATTCTGAAATTCTGATAAATGTTTGTTGGATATGATTGTGATGAATAGTTAACTGAAATATAACTCAGTTTCTTTTCATCTAATACATGATCATACCATGCAAAATGAAAACTGGTATATATTATTTACTGAGTTTCAGGAATAGCTACTTACGGATCAAATACTACTCCTCCAGCTTCAGTAACTATAACAGCACCAGCAGCAACATCCCTGTACAAATTATGTAAGTTTCGTAATGCTGTACTAAGTTAGTAGCTTAGTCAAGTATTTTAACAGGTAATATTTACCATGGGCCTCCAAAGCCCAGCTCGTAGAACAGATCAAGCCTTCCACATGCAATCCCACAGAGATTTAGGGTGCACAAGACCCACTCATCCGAAGAGACCTCACCTGATTGAAGTAGGGAAAAAAAAGGATACGAAAAAGGTAGCTTATTTAAACCAGGAGAAAGAAGTGCTCAATAAGTGAGTCCAAAATCACTAATACGAGGCATTGACGAATTACCTTGAAGAGTAAGCTATTAATCCTATTTGTAGAGTAGTCCACAGTAGACTTGTCACGCTTGGTACCTATCTGTTGTTTCAATTTGAACAGAGGTTCATCAGCTTCTAGATATATTTGATTTTTAGAGTGGTAATGCAGCTATCCAAAGAATTAGTAACTTTTTTAATAGGACATCATGCATTATCTATCATATCAGAACTTCCATGAGTTGCTATTTAACTATGAAACTACAGTAAGCACATGTTCAGTTCAGTACCTCTGTAGCAAGAAGGGACTTCACCAGCACATCTTGAGAAGACACTGCATATCCAAATAAAGGGACAATCTCATGATTCTCATCAAACCAACTGAAACATGCAAGTAGTGACATAAGGAGGCAAAGCAATCACCTTTTATGGGCTTCCCATTCAGAAAAGCACCTTTTTCCACGAATAGCAGTAAACAGCTGCATATCGAAACCAAGAAAGTTAGGTAGTTAACCATCCATAAGACAGATGCACCAAAAAGTACAAAACATTCATGATTGTTAACCCAAAGTATAATTTAGAACAAGGACACAATTTAAAACCCAAAAGTGATACTCATCCATAATTGGGTTGTACACAACACCCACAGTAGGAACTCTTCCAATGGTGAGCCCAATCGATACACATACAAATGGAAACCTGCAGTTACAGCATTTTACAGCTTCAAATACTAATGGATATCACAAACTTTCCATAAAAAAGATAAGATGCTCACCCATGTACAAAATTAGTAGTTCCATCCAGAGGATCAACAATCCAGGTTGGCTTTTCAGTCAATCTGGTGTAACCTAAAGCAGCAGTGGTTTCCTTCCCCTATGAACTAAGAAACCCAAAAATATATTTTATACACGAGAGCCAAGTAATGAAGAATTTAGCTCCAGCGCCAGTAAATTCTAGAACAGGCACCAATTAAAAAGACACAGTGAGCTAACCTCATGATTAGGGTATTGCAGCTTAAGAGAATCAAATATAGTCTCTTCACATTTCTTATCAGTTTCCAGTGACCAAGTCCACCTAGACCACAAATCAAGCCACAAACACATATTGTCAAATTAACACTTGAAGAAGCAAAAAAGAAACTACTCCGATCATCCTCATTTCTCCGGCTTAAGAATCCAATGAGAGACTGGAAGATTCTAAAGACCATTTCACAAATGAACTACTTGAGTGTTATTTAAAACAGCAAGCCTATGCAAATCCAACGATATAATCATATAAAGCAATGTTAGCTTACCTTGCCTTGTGCTCCACGAGCTTTTTTCTCATAGAAGCCAAGACGAATAATCTGTCATCCCAAAAGAAATTGAAACAAATGGTTAACAAAAATCAAAACTTATAGCAATGTGAGATGAATTGATGAAAACAAGAAATAAGGGGTTTAGAATGAAATTGTTACCTCTCCAGCTTTCCCACAGCATCCACGCAGTGGAGGCCAAGAAATCCTCCACAGAACCTGAAAATCCAATCAACATAGAAACAATTTTATTTTTGAATCGGATAATTGTGTATGGGAATTTAAGAAAGAAGGAAGGCAATAAGAATCTTACCTTTTCTTCCATCGTTCATCTGTTCTAATTTGATTGATACCGAGGAGGAGATGGATTGTTGAATTGTTCGCCTATACCCGACCAAACCGAACCCAACTGAATTGATCCACCTAGGACGGTTACGGTTCGTTTTTCTTTTTCTTACAAAAACCGATAACCGAAGTTCTACCTGAAGTTATTGAACCGCACGGTTGGAACTAACGGTCCCAAACTTAAAAGCTTTTAAAACTCTTAAGTTTTTAATAAGGTTATAACCCTTTTGTTAATTAATTGGTCAAAGTAATTTGCAAGTTTGAATTATGTAGTTTTTAAAAAACGGCAAAAGTTGTAATCAACGTTCGCTTGGTTCAATACGCACTGTTCTCATTGTAACGCTAACCACGAAGTTATAACTGGGGCTGGCTATGCCAAGTGCTCAACTAATTTGGAAATTGAGCGCGAGGTGAATCATCAAACACAAACTCAGAACTTGAGATAAACTGTTGAATCTTCCTTCACTCGGTTCAATAAAATTAACTTGGTCAATTTGATAACAACTGAGTGTTGCTAAGAAGTTAACGGATTAAGAAGCAGAGAATGCAAACTAGTGACCGTTTGTATGCGAATTCTAGCGTGTGGCTTAAAATTACTATACAAGTTTAAGAAGCAGTAGATAACTATATTATTAACCTTACTACTGTATATTAATACAAGAAAAATTCGCATAAAATTATAAGAAAATAAGAAGATAACCCGCTGCAAGGATACCAATGTAACGTTATATTTTTTTTTGTAATAAATAATCAAGAATCTACAGCCTAAATAAATTAAGAAATCCAATTAGTCATCGTGAATAGTCAAGTATGTATTTATAAATTAAAGTACAAAATATTATACCTTCAACCTCTAAAGATATCTTAGTATATTCATGAAGAAAAAAGAAAGTGAAAGGATAATTAATTGACAAATTGACAAACCGTGGTAAATGTAGTTAAAGTAATAGTCAAATACATATTAAAAAATGAAAGTATAAAAAGATTTAATTTTCAACCCAAATGCATTCTTCTTCACCGCAAAGTAAAAACACAATATACACGTAAATTGTCATTAGAAAACAATAATTGATAAAATCTATATTGAATGCATTATAATGATATGTACATACCTTAAAGATTACTAAAACTTCTTCAGAAACAATATTGATCGGTCAGGCTCACAAGCGCGTCCTTCTTCTTCATCCGGGTGATTAAAACTTTGATTCTTTTTCATGGGCTTACATCTTGAGAATGCAACATAACCGCTACAGCCATAATCAATAATGGGTGTTAAAGATACAAACCAATATGTGTAAGGACCTCGCCCTCGACTCTGCTTATTGTCATGTATATGCAAATCGATGATAAGGTGAATCGCTTAATACCGGAATTCCACTAGAAATTTCAGAATATCCGGTGTCAACACCATTCGAGGTATAAGTACTTTTCCTATTGCCACACATTCTTTCCATGCATCATCTTCGCCGTATGACATGCTTTCAGATCGATCATGCGCCACAATCAATCTTGCGAAGCACATTACGTAGCTTCATGCAAAATTGGTGGTCGAATGCCTTTGAAAACTTCCTTTCAGCATTTTTTTCCATCATGCATGCAAGGAGAAGTCGTGTTAAGAGGTCCGCATTTTACTCCGCTTGAACCATGTAGCCTGGACATACAACATTGTACAACTTCGGGTTTAGTTCGTTATCCGGTGTATTTCTGGAAGATCGACAATACCTCGCCAATATCATCGATGTACATGTTCTCATTCTTGGATAACCGATCCATAGTAGGATGAGCATGTGCCGCGGATCCACTGTCAAAACTCAATTGCAGACATACAAAATCGCATATCAAAACGATTCTAAATGTTCAATTAGTAAAGTTGAATATAATGATCACATATACAATCAACAGTTAAATTTAATATGATTAATAATTCTCCTATACTTTGCTTAATACATTCTCTAGCTGCTTTCAAGTCCTTCCGGGATTAGTCGGGATTCAATCTCATTTTGAAAAAACACGACTTAGGAGTTATTCAGCTTCATCTCGACGTAGACTATTAGATTCTCCACAAAATGCGAATCACGCCATTTTCGATTGGTACGTGAAAGTGATGGTCAAATTCGTGATATCTTATAATTTCTGGCAGATACAGCTGCAGCATCCGGAAGTTATTCACCATGTGACTCTCGGGTCCTCCAACAAAAGACGAATATGTGATAAATGCTTCCAACATTTTCGTATCATCTCCAAAAAGATCAAGCTCCCTTCCTAATGGTATTCGTCAGTCCTGAAGCATTATGGTATCTCAAACAACTAACATTTTCTCGTCATAAAAGTACATGTATGTAAGCTTCAATTATCATGTATCCATCCACCAAAATCATTGGAATAACTTTCTCGCTTGAAAGCGCGATAGTGCTAGCCTCACTTGCCCATCAAATATCAGTATATGTGATAGGAACTCCGTATTGTAGTTTATTTCAACCTCCTGATTCATCATAGAATGACATATTTTGTGTGGTATCCATCCCTCCCACACTTCTGGAATAGCGGGATATCAGATCCGGAGGTATGTTCGGGTGCAACTCAAATATTGGCCTTTAACGCTCCATTCCTCTCTCTTCCAAATATAATACATCAGGTCCAGCTCATTTAAATATTCTCCTTCCAACATCGTGATAGTTCCGGCTCCACCAAGTCAATAAGGAATAAGGACCACGTTCCTTGCTGATTAATTATTCGAATCCCCACCCAGCAGATGTGAACGACACATCGATAAAGTTGCGCGCATTGGTATACATATGCTCTATGTAATTGGCGTGAATATTTGTGCCTATTTATGCAGGAGGTCAAGCAGGAGACGGGGAGGCCGCCGTTAAATGAGGTAACGTAGGTTAGTATTTCTACTCCCACTACCACACAAACCAAATTCGTGACCAGGTGAATAGCATTGCTCTTTATCCTCTCATATCGAACCACATAAGATAATATGCATAAGTAGGATCACTTAAGTATCTTGATAAGCTGCAAAATGTACATACCATATTAATAAGGTTTACCAAGATAAGAGAAAGAATAGATTAGAGCGTTCAGAGATCGCAATATTAGTATACCTATGCATATGTAATATGCCTACTATCTCTTCGTAGGTCGCCTATGTCGATTGGGTCACGACCTTCCGAAGTCGAATTTTTTCGAAGTTAACTTGAGTGTTTGATTGTAATTTTAAAATTGGTAAAATTTCAAAATTGAAAATTATAATAAAAAAATGCAAACATGATAGATTTTCCGACTCGTGTGAATTACTCATAGTACACGACGCTTCGAAAGCAAACATGATATATTTCGGCTGCCTGCATACATCCGCGGTAAATGCCGGATCGAAAGTCCTCCGCCACCTGTATAAAGCTTCTGATTTTGTCAGGCAATAAGGTTTGTGTATGGGTATCAGGGTAAGACAAAACTTTGGAACTTCAATGAAGTTTTCCTTCAATAGTCACCATATGACGATCTTGAAAGAGAATCTGACTATAAGTTAACATATAGCATTCCACTTAGCCAAGACTTTACCCATTTGCCAAGTTCTTGAATTCCCTTTGCTGTCTTCGCCTCTTCTTCAATGCTAAATAGTATGATGACAGTTAAGTGTGTATGGTGCTTCTATATAGATTATTTTGAATCGCATACCTCAATTAGAGTGTGCAAGTTTTAAATCTTTTTTGGTTTGATGAATAATTTCCACCTATACAAAAAAATAGAAAATTTAATAACACATTAATTTTTTTTTTTACTTCTATTATGTAATGTTTCAACGTTAATACCAATGTTTCGAGAGAATTCAATTCAGGATCATAGATTTGTAGAAGAACTTTTGAGATGCTATGGTAGTATCCATAGCTTGAAGAGATCAAAGCTTTCAAAGCTATTATGCTTTCTTTTGACATTTGCATTGGGTTTGATTTGCACCAAATTTTGAAATTTTATTATACATCTCAATAATATTTTTGTATAAATTGCAATTGAATGAAATATAATATAATATATTTGTATTGTTTTTCATGGAATATTTTTCATCTATAATCATTTTACTGGGAATATTTTCGATGTAAATTACCTAAATTACCATAATTTAAGCTAATAGTATTCATTTTATTAATAGGCTATATTGACCATCGCTAAAATTTTGGTTAATAACCTGATTATTTTCATTGTACTATTAGCTATTTTCTTTTGATTATTTTGTGAATGAAAGGGTGTGAAATCAAAGATGTTAAGTTGCTATACAAAAACAAAATGACATTGAAAATAAAGCGAATAAAAGATGACAGAGCATGAATAAAGATATATCGACGCATGAACGAAAGTAAGTGAATTCGACTACCAAAACTAATAATTTTAAAACGAAAACTGGACTATGGCATATCATTATCAAATTTATTAATAATGTGTTTGCGATCTGCTTACGTGGATTAATCCAAATATATGTTCAAAATATTTTTGAATTTTGGCAAGATAAAGCTTATACTAATTTAATAAACTATATACGAAAGCGAATATACTAAAAATATAAATAGCTGGTTATAAAGGTAATTTGATTGTTTTAATAAAATGTTCCATGGCTTATTTTCTCCAAATTTAGAATTTACAATAAATCCACATATCACTTAAATAAATTGATTTTTATTTAATATATAAAATAATTTATTTAATTAATAATAATATATATGATCGTGTCTATGGACTGCCTTGCTCATGAATCCAAATATATGTTCAAAATATTTTTCGAGCTGGCAGATAAAGTTATATTAGACAATAAAAGGTGAAATTACATCCGTAATTCTATTTACGTCAATTACAAGCATTAGTATCACTTAGTTGAACCACACATTTAAAGACAATTGTATGAACAATTACATTTGAAATTTCATTTAATTAATTTCTATTTAACTAAAACCCTGAAAATTAATTTTGCCCCTCTCTGCATTATCGAATTCTCGCGTTTACCAACAATAACCCAATTTTAAGAAATCAGACTTAAGTTCTAATATCTAATTTTATATTTGTCGCCATAAGATTTTTGAAGAAGTTTCAAATAAGTTCTCAAACTTCTATTTCACTCAGAATTATCCCCAACTTCAATCCGGAAACACAATCGAAAGTCAGAATAGCTTAATTCCAATTGATAGACCCATTTGTTTACGCCTCCAAATCAGAAGTTTATCCGTTCCATTTGAGTCAGAATATCTGATTTGATGCAACATCTTAATCGGAATACAGTTCAACCTGAGCCGCAAATTGGAAGAAGGAGAAAAAAATAAGAAAGAGGAAGAAATTTACCGGAGAAGAAGAAGAGATGGATACAGAAGTATGTCGAAGATGGATAAAGAAAGGCATTGAAGTGAGGCCGGATTGTCGAGAAGATGAAGGAAGAAGAAGATGATTTTTTTACCTAAAATTCCATATATATGTTTGGTTGTTTCCAAATGAAACAAACCAAATTAAATTGGCCAACCATTTGACCAGATTGTGAATGTTTCACCAAGAAGACGACGAGAAACGCCGCTTCTAAGTATCCCTATGTAATTATCCCCAATAAAAACCACGATAATTAACATACAAAATAAATCAGCATACTTCAGAAATTATTATTTTCTTTTTATTTTAATTTCAAGGAATTTAAACTCATAATTCAAAGCAGTATACGCTTACATGTAATTCTTACATACGTAGATGCTTATCTATTTACAGGCCACCAATTTTATTATTTTATTATATATTTAGATTCACACTTTTATAATTCTTCCTGTGTACAGGCACCAAAAGCATCCACATTTTATTTTTTATTTTTGGAGAAAAAAGATCCACATTTTATTAGTGTGTCCTTGGTAGTTACTTCTTATTTATTTTGCTGAGGAAAAGAAAATGAAAGTCCTAATAGATCATTATATAACTATCATCTTGACATGGATATGTTCTCCATCATTAAGGCGTAGGCCTAAAGATCATTTCAGAGCTGTTTTGAAAATGTAAAAGATTAAGAGGTATCGTGGCGCATCACATTTTCCTTGAAGCCAATGAGCTCCCGACCACCCTTGCTCACCGACACAACAACATCGAAGTAGCTCGATTTGCAGCATCATTCTACACAACAAGAGTATTACGACGCATGCGCAGAATCTGTTCCGCCGCTGGAAACATACTGCCAAACTCAACGGCATTCGTGTCCTGTTGTTGTTCCAGAGCAAATCCTGCAACTTGCATCATATCCGGGTCCTTGCGTCTAATGCGATCAAACGCTTGTCCCAATCGCATTTGAAGAAACAAAATAATGGAAAAACAAAAAAAGAAAGGGAGTGACTTCAGATAGCCATTTTTGAGCTCTAGCACCTAAGAACTTGTATATAGGGATGGAAGCAGAGCCTTGTTGTTGGTGGACATTGGGTCATTGTTCACTGTGATTATATAGTGGTTTTCTTGGCCCAGAATTTTATCTGGTTTTGTAGAATATATCAGTACATTTAGATGGCTGTAGACTTTGGGGAGACTGTAGAAATTGGTCTTTAATTCTGGAATATAATTTATAGTAATTTAAAATTCAGGAAAGACGAAATGATGAATTTTAAAAGCAGATAAGGCGAAAAGCAAATACCGGGTCAATAGGCTTACCCGGTGGGAAACCAAAAACAATCACATATATTAAAAACTATTAACACCGCTAAAGAATAACCTTCCTATCTTGATAAATCGAGCTATAATATTTGATTTCAACGCGTAGCCCCGCCGTAATATTTATACGTAGTAGGTAATAATGGCCAGTACTTATAAATGTTAAAAGGGACAAAAGCAAAAAATTTGGATCTATTAAACTAGTACAAGCAAAGGAAAAGTGGTTATGTTGATCCCAAACTAGGCATTTAATGCCCAGAGGCCATATATAATTCGCCTGATACCGAAATTCCCATCGATACGGTCAATATATGATGAAAACGTTGTTTTCATATTAATCGCAAACGTTAAGTTCACAACGAAAGTCTAACACTTGCTCATTTGTTCCGAACACAAAGGCCCCTCGTAAGAAAAAGAAGAAAACCGGCGATGAACAATTTCACTTCAGACAAGAAGAAGAAAAATGAAACCAGATATAGTTCAAAATTACCTAGTGTAGGCATTAAAAACAGATAACACCACACCCAGTAACTGAAAGTGTCTTATAACCAACATGTCCCACATCGATCTGTCCGGGTCAGAACCCAAATAACATCATGCTCTGTTGGCACAGATAGGCAAATTCAGCCCGACTGCCCCGGAATCATAAGAAGCGGTGGTGACCCCATTGTCTTAGCAACTTGGATCTTCAGCAAGGAAGCACAGAGTGGTAGTAGCATTGTTTGAGGTGGAACTTGCATCAAACACTACGATCAAAAGGAGCAGGCCCAATACGGTACACATTCCAAGAAATTGAGCATTTTGGACAACACGTCAATAGGCCACTCATTTCAAGAGGACCCCATCAGCTTATAGCTAATCCTGCCCCTTGTATAGAAACAATGCCCAGGGCAAACTTCTTGCACTTTGCCCCTGACAGCTTTCTCCTTCTTGCTTCTTGCGTTTGGAATTATGAAATACAGGTGGCTACCATGACCTACAAGATCAGTAATGAATTTAAAACGCAAACACCCAGAAGAATTCAATCGAACACGTGACATAAAGTGGAATAGATCATGAGCTACTTAAGAACAGTTCCGTTCCGCACGATCGCAAGAGAGAACCCCAACCCGGTATATCATCAGTGATATTCCTTGTCATCCACAAGGCCACACTATGCTAAACTGGTATTCATTAATTTAGAGCGATCAAAACCACATAGTTTTCAAATAACAGAACATGATTAACATAGACGATTATGAGTAGTATATAAGCATTTTTTAGTGCACCCTAAATAACCCTAGTATCATCTTTTTCTGCAAAACCATTGGACCTGTAATTACACAAACAACCATCTCAATGTTAGCAATACATAGACAAAGTTACTTACTACTTTGTACTTGTTAATCACAAGGTAGATCACACAAATTTATTTAACTATTTGACAACATAAGAGTGTTGGTGTACCACATGAATTTCTAGGAGTAGCTTATTGGCTATGGCTTTAAAAACTGACTTACTATAAAACAAGGTAAATCATTCATGAGGAGCGGATTATCGTTATTAGATATAACGAATGCTTTTAAATAATATCAAAAGCTATTTTATGTTTCAACA